>JADRCO010001924.1:0-16159 GCA_021464525.1 Rhizophagus sp. LPA8_4_AMF | reverse complement strand
ATAACTAATTTAGGATTTTGTTATGAGAATGGAATTGGAACTGGTATTGATAAGAGAAAAGCATTTGAATTATATCAAAATGCAGCAGATTTAGGAGATGCAACTGGAGTGTATAATTTAGGACGTTGTTATGAATGTAGAATTGGAGCCAATATTGATAAGAGAAAGGCATTTGAATTATATCAAAAGGCAGCAGATTTAGGAAATACAGATGGAATAAATAATTTAGGTGATTGTTATGAAAGTGGAAACGGAATTGACGTCGATAAAAAGAAGGCATTTGAATTATATCAAAAAGCAGCAGATTTAGGAAATGCAAGAGGAATAAACAATTTAGGATATTGTTATGAAAGTGGAATTGGAATCAGAAGGGATAAGAAAGGGGCATTTGAATTATTTCAAAAGGCAGCTAATTTAGGAGATAGTATAGCACAATATAATCTTGGTTTAGTGTATGAATATGGGGGAGGATTTTCTAGGAATATAGAACAAGCAATTTATTGGTATAAAAGATCTGCTGAACAAGGAGATCCAAATGCTCATAATATATTGAAAAAACGTTTAAAAAGAAAAAGGAAATAATATAATAGGGTTTACTATTTGTTAAGCTATAAATGACAGTGGCCATGCTCATTTACCAATCCGTCAAAGGATTATTTTACCTATTATAATTTATTTATCAATAGCTGTGCCATCATAATTTATAGAAACAATTTTTAAGTATTTAAAATAAAAGTTCAAGTTCATTACTTGTAAATAATTTTTACATTAAATGTCTTAATTAGTGCTTATATAAACTGAATTTGTAAATAACATTAACAAGTTCAAAGATAGACAAGTTTTTGCATAGGAAATCCTACAAAAAAATTTACTTTTTTTTTACTGTCTTGCTACCTGTTACTGTACATATAAAAAGTGAGGTGCAATTACAGTATACTAAAAATTACTAGCAAATAATTTGATATTAAGTCTACTCAAGGACTATCCTTAAAAAAAATTTTAAAATAATAATTGTAAGCTTAAATAATAGTATCATTGCTTTATTAAAAGCTTAGTTAACTACAAGCCAAATTGTACATTCCAAATAAATCAAATGTCTGATTATTAAATAAAAAGTATATGTTCTAAATATCCATTATAAATAAATTACGGCATCTGTTTCTAGTTTTCATTTTGGTACATAATTGTTTTTTTAACTTTCATTCTAATGAAAATCACAATAGCACATCATCATTAAACATTATCACTGTGATGTAAACATAATAAAAATGAGAATCATTATACGTCAGTGTTAACTGACGAAATTTTATTACCATATTTAAATTTTTGTTAAATCCTTCCTATCCAGCCACTCCATCTCTGAAACCCTATTCTCATCAATCGCTGGATGATACGTCATGATTAGCAACTTTAAACTACTATGCGTCTATTAAGCAAACGTTAAAATAAACACATTTTTGTAGCCAATATTTATTTTAAGAACATCTCAAATTAAATAGTAAACTTAGTTTAAATCCAAATATTTAAGTCATCTTGCATAAATTCGGCTCTTTGACCGGTTCATTCTAAATAATATTATCCCATACATATTCAATGAAGCAGTTTGAGTCAATTTTATGAAATAATCAAATAAGACAAGTGGAGAAACGAACTAAATTGCTGATACTTTTGTATATATTTTGTGATCGTTCTTATAAAAGTATACCATTAGAACTCAGTTGGGCACAAAAAGGACGCAATTTTATAAAAGTTCTTGTGCATAAAAATTATTTTAAGGTATATATGTGGACATTTGGACTAAAAAATTGTCGATAATCACGTGACCACGAACCGAACAAAAAAAAAAAGACGAAATCTTATGATTTCTCACAAACTGCTATATAAATTTTAATTTGGTCAGATATATAAATAAAAAGAAACTAGGCATGCAATTTTTTATTTGTTAAAATATTTAATAATACGGTTTTGATCTTTTTGAATGTATTTAGATTTTTTAAAAAATATGACTAAAGGTAAAAAAATAAAATGGTATTAAGTAATACACAATTATTTTTTTTAACTAACACGCTATTAACCTGTGAAGTTTCCCAAGTTTAAAGTTAATTTGAAAGTATGTCCTTAGGTAATTCGCAACTTGCTAAAGGAGATTTACAACTTAATAGGTGTAATATTTTGTTATAAACCCTATTTGTACTACACTTTGTTAATGTTTTTTGAAAGACCGAAACTCTGTCTTTCTAATGAATATTTTGAACAGTTTTATAATAGATATAGCAAGTGTTTTCTTGTAACGAAGCAAAAAAAATGATCATTTTTTTTTTAGATGATCACAATGTTGATCACCTCTACCTTTAATTTTTATTTCTTAACTGTTAATACCTAATAAAGCATGATCTGGCACGTAAACGGTCTTAACCGAAAAGCTCCTGTCCGACCGTTTTGACCACTCTTTATGACATTCTTTGTGCAGTACGCACAAAACTTAATGTGAACGTATTAACTGATTCTCTTTCTTTTTTAATCTAATAGCCCAGGAACATTTTTCTTAGTAAGCGTTCGTCAAATCAGAGAAGTTTCTGTTAATAAGACAATGGACCGTTTCGATTGCTGTGAGCCTGTGAAACAAATTTTTTTTTTTTCGTATTTAAAAATATTGCTTTTTTCTTACTACTTACCCATTTTATTACATAACCTTTATAAATTTTTTGATACGATTACGTCACGTGAGATTTGTCGATCTTGAAATTTTTTAAATCTGTGATACGTAACAAATTTTAATAAATGGGGAAAAAATGAAAAAATAAATGAAATGATCGACAGTCAGTCTTTCAAGTACTGTGAATATAATTTGAATATATTGTTACTAAAGCTTAAGTCTTCTAACTTCTGCAATTTCAAAGATGTCTGAATCTACTATACCTGTAACAGCTACCGGAAATTCATATAATGAATGTATTAATTGGATTGAAGAATCCATTGTGAAAAAATACTTTAAATATTATGAATATAGCAATTTTAGCAATATTGAAGAAATTGATTCCGGAAGCTTCGGAACAGTCTACCGTGCAAACTGGAAAAATTCTCACAGTTATGTAGCGTTGAAATCTTTTTTTAATTTTAATAATGTTACAATTAAAGAAATTGTTAATGAGGTAATAATAACGTAATGTAATATATCTTTTTCTTTTATTGTAAACTAATTTAAATTATTTATGACTTAGATTAAACTTCAGCGCGAGGTGGATTTTCATGAAAATATTATTCGTTTTTTTGGCGTTACTACACGTATGATAAATTTCTTATATTATTTTTTATTTGAAAAATTTTATTAAATAATTTTTTTTTTTTAATAGAAAATCAAAATGATATTTTAAAAAAATATTGGTTAGTAATGGAATATGCGGACAATGGAACACTTCATGAGTATTTAAAGAAACAATTTGATAATCTTAATTGGAGTGATAAAATTAGTCTAGCACTTCAGTTAGCTCATGCTGTATTGTGCCTTCACGATGAAGGAATTGTTCATTGTGATCTGGTAATTCATTTATGCTTACTACTTTATATCTTATTAGATACATATGAATATTAATTCATTTATTTAATGTATTTAATATTAATAGCATTCTAAAAACATATTAGTCCGTCAGAATGTCATCAAATTGGCCGATTTTGGACTGTCAAAAAGGATTGATGAATCATATAAGACACGATCAGATTTATTTGGTGTAGTTCCATATCTTGATCCAAAAATATTTAATCTACAACCATATTCTTTAAATAAGAAGAGTGATGTTTATAGTATTGGTGTACTTCTGTGGGAGATATCAAGTGGTCAACCGCCTTTTGAAGAAAGGCCATATTGCGATTTAATTGTACAAATTCCACAAGGCCTTAGAGAAACACCCGTTCCTGGTACGCCTATCATATATGTTGATCTTTATACTGGTAAGTATTATTTTCGAATGCTACTAAATTAAGTTGTCATTATTTTTCGGTTAATTGGATGAAATTAATTTTCTTTAGAATGTTGGAATGGAGAGCCAGATAATCGCCCGACTATTGGTGAAGTAGTTGCTAAGTTAAAAGCATTAAATAGCAATCAAATAAGTGTTAATTTTAGCATAATGGTCAATGAAATAATTAATCTTCCTAATAAGACAGGAGATGATGTAGAAAAGAAAGAAATTTTTAATTATCTTGATAATCATAATGTGATTTACCAAGAAATTTATAATTGGTTGCTAAAAGATCAAAATAATTCAAATTCTATTATTTTACTTGGAGATTTTAATTATTTTGGAATTGGAATTAATGTCGATAAAAAAAAGGCATTTGAATTATATCAAAATGCTGCTAATTTAGGAAACGTAGCTGGTATAACTAGCTTAGGACATTGTTACGAAAATGGAATTGAAACCGATATTGATAAGAAAAAGGCATTTGAATTATATCAAAAGGCAGCAAATTCAGGAGATACATATGGAATGTGTAATTTAGGATATTGTTATCAAAATGGGATTGGAATTGATATTGATCAAGAAAAGACATTTGAATTATATCAAAATGCTGCAAATTTAGGAAATGTAACTGGAACAATTCGATTAGGGTATTGTTATGAGAACGGAATTGGAACTGATCTTGATAAAGAAAAGTCATTTGAATTGTATCAAAGTGCTGCAAATTTAGGAAATGCACATGGAATGGCTAGTTTAGGGCATTGTTATGAGCATGGAATTGGAACTGATATTAATAAAGAAAAGGCATTTGAATTATATCAAAAGGCGGCAAATTTAGAAAATGCTGATGGAATAACTAGTTTAGGATATTGTTATGAGCATGGAATTGGAACTGATATTGATAAAGAAAAGGCATTTAAATTATATCAAAAGGCAGCAGATTTTAAAAATTCAGATGGAATAAACTTTTTAGGAAATTGTTACTATGATGGAATTGGTACTGACATCAACATTAAGAAAGCATTTGAATTATATCAAAAGGCAGCAAACTTAGATAATGCAGCTGGAATATTTAATTTAGGATATTGTTATCAATATGGAATAGGAACCAATATTAATAACAAAAGGGCATTTGAATTATATCAAAAGGCGGCAAATTTAGGAAATGCTGATGGAATAACTAGTTTAGGATATTTTTATGAGAATGGAATTGGAGCTGATATCAGTAAGAAAAGAGCATTTGAATTATATCAAAGTGCGGCAGATTTAGGAAATAGTGTTGCTCAATATAATCTTGCCTTAATGTATGAATGTGGTGATGGAATTGATAAAAATATGGATCAAACACGATATTGGCTTAAAAAATCTGCAGAACAGGGAGATAATATTGCTCAGAAGAGATTAAAGAAATTTAAATAATATTTATTAATTTACTTTATCAATAGAGTAAATTTATTTATCGCAGTGCGATGCATCGCGCCCTCTCTTTTTTTGGAATTCAATGTGCTGATCCGATCGTATGTGTGCGATAAATAAATTATTTCCCTTACAATATATTGACTAATAAAATTTACAATTTATTTGGCAGTACTACCAAACAAAAGTAATGATTGAATAAGTTTCAAAATATAACTTTCTACTTTATATGTGCAGAATTAGGAATATTAACGGTCAGTTCAAGTTTAAAACCATGGTTTTCAACAAAGCAAAACTAATCTCAAAACTGACTGATAAAAACTGAACTGAAAAACTGATCAACAAACTGAATAAAAGTATAGTAACTTTGTTTAATCATGTTCTTTACAATAGTTATACTGATCATTTGATTTTTTGGTAATGCAACCAATCTCTTATAAAAAATTTTTATCCGAATATTTCCATTATTTCTCCATGGCTTTAGAGAGATGAAAATTTTCATGATCTAATGCTATAAATTCCATGAAAATGATATATCTACGGAAAAACATGGAAATATAAAGCACAGATCAACATTTTTTACAGGGCGACTTAGTAGTTTGAGTCAATTTTATGAAAATAATCAAATAAGACAAGTGGAGATACGAAATTACTGTTACTTTTATATTTATTTTGTTAACGCTCCTATAAATATATATCTTTAGAATTCAACAAGACGCAATTTTATAAATTTCTTATGCATATCAATTTATTTTTATTTCTTAATACCTAAAAAAGCATGATCAAATTACTAGATATATTATTGAATATTGTATAATATGACATAATGAATCTAATTATTAGCACAAAACAATATTTATTAAATACGAAAAAAATTTTTATTTAAAACTATCACAGCAACCGAAACGGTCCATTGTCTTTATTAACAGAAGGTTCTCTGATTCAACAAATTCTTACTAAAAAGAACAATCTAGGCCATTAGGTCAAAAAAAAAAAGAAATAGAATCAGTTAATACGTTCACATTAAGTTTTGCGCACACTGCACATAGAATGTCATTAAGAGTGGTCAAACCGGTTGGTCAGGAGTTTTTTGGTTAAGACCGTTTAATAACCGTGACCGTGCCATTCTTAATATTAATTTATTTGAGCAATAATGATAAAAAAAATGTTATATTATAAATTAACTAAACTTATTAAAATTATAAATATTCATCAATTTAAACCAGTTTAAACCGTTTAAATATACCAAGCATCTTCGTATAAATTAAATTACATCACGTGAGCTTGTCGATCTTTGAAATCAGTGATACGTAACAACGTAACAAATTTTTTGAACACTACATTCGTTTGCATTTAATAAAGGGCAAAAATAATGAAATGATCGACAGTCAGCCTTCTTTTTTTTCACGAATATATTGTCACTAAAGTTTAAGTCTTTTAATTTCTGCAATTTCAAGATGTCTGGATCTAGTACTATACCTATAACAGTTACCGGAATACCGGAAATTCATATAATGAATGTATTAATTGGATTGAAGAAGCCATTGAGAAAAAATACTTTAAATATTATGAATTTAATAATTTTAACAATATTGAAGAAATTGGTTCCGGAAGCTTCGGAACAGTATACCGTGCAAACTGGAAAAATTCTCACGGTTATATAGCGTTGAAATCTTTTTTTAATTTAAACAATGTCACAATTAAAGAAATTGTTAATGAGGTAATAATTATGTATTGTATAATATATACTATTTATTGTTTATGATAATTCTAATTTAAAACTCTATTTGTGGTTTAGCTTAAACTTCAGCGCGAAGTGGATTTTCATGAGAATATTATTCGTTTTTTTGGCGTTACAACACGTATGATAAATTTCTTATATTATTTTTATTTGAAAATTTATATTAAGTGGTTTTCTTTTTAAATAGAAAATCAAAATGATAATTTTAAAAAATATTGGTTAGTAATGGAGTATGCAGATAATGGTACTCTTCATGAGTATTTGAAGAAAAAATTCGATAATCTTAATTGGAGTGATAAATTTTATCTGGCACTTCAGCTATCTTATGCTGTATTATGCCTTCATGATGAAGGAATCGTTCATCGTGATCTGGTAATTCATTTATTCATTTATATTTACTAATTATATTGTATTAAATTTATATATTAATTCATTTATTTGATGTATTTAATGTTAAAAAGCACTCTAAAAACGTATTAGTCCATCGGAATATCGTCAAATTAGCCGATTTTGGACTGTCAAAAAGGATTGATGAAGCGTATAAAACACGTTCGGATTTATTAGGTGTAGTTCCATATATTGATCCAAAAAAGTTTAATTTACAGCCATATTCTTTAGATAAAAAAGTGATGTTTATAGTATTGGTGTACTTCTGTGGGAGATATCAAGCGGTCAGCCGCCTTTTGATGAAATATCATCTTATGGTTTAATTGTACAAATCCCACAAGGTCTTAGAGAATCACCTGTTCCTGACACGCCTGCTGCTTATGTTGATCTTTATACTGGTAAGTGTTAGTATCAAATGCTGCTAAATTTGTCATTAACTCATTATTTTAATCAGATGAAAATCAATTTTTTTTAGAATGTTGAAATGGAGAGCCAGATAATCGACCGACTATTAGTCAAGTAGTTGCTAAGTTAAAAGTATTAAATAGTAATAGCCAAATTAATAATAATTTTAATGAAATTATAGATGAGATAATTAATCTTCCTAATAAGACAGGAGATGAGACAGAAAAACAAGAAATTCTTAATTATCTCAAAAATCATAACGTGGCTTTACAAGAAATCTATAATTGGTTATTAAATGATCAAGATAATCCGAATTCTATTGTTCTACTTGGAGACTTTAATTTTTTTGGAATTGAAATTAATGTTGATAGAAAAAAGGCATTTGAATTATATCAAAAGGCTGCAAATTTAGGGAATGCAGATGGAATAACTAGTTTGGGATATTGTTATGAAGATGGAATTGGAACTGATATTGATAAGAGAAAAGCATTTGAATTATATCAAAAAGCAGCAGAATTAGGAAATGCAGCTGGAATGGATTGTTTAGGAAATTGTTATGAAAGAGGAATCGGAACTGATGTTGATGAAAAGATGACGTGTGAATTATATCAAAATTCAGCAGATTTAGGAAATGCATTTGGAATAAATAATTTAGGATATTGTTATGAAAGTGGAATTGGAACTGATATTGATAAGAAAAAGGCATTTGAATTATATCAAAAAGCAACAAAATTAGAACTTTCAGCTGGGATAAGCAATTTAGGATATTGCTATGAGAATGGAATTGGAATCAGAAGAAATAGGAAAAAGGCATTTGAATTATATCAAAAGGCAGCAAATTTAGGAAATAGGTAACACAATATAATCTTGCTTTAATTT
Organism: Rhizophagus sp. LPA8_4_AMF; assembly: GCA_021464525.1. Lineage (NCBI taxonomy): Eukaryota > Fungi > Glomeromycota > Glomeromycetes > Glomerales > Glomeraceae > Rhizophagus > Rhizophagus sp. LPA8_4_AMF. The sequence continues at coordinate 7,372 of JADRCO010001924.1, read as the reverse complement.
ATGAAAATGGTGAAGGAGTTGATAAAAATATAGAACAAGCAATTTATTGGTATAGAAAATCTGCTGAACAGGGGGACCAAAAAGCTCAAAATATGTTGAAAAAATGTTTAAAAAGAAAAAGGGAGTAATGCAATTTACTTATCTGGTATCATCTTTAATAATTGGAAAAGAATATCATAGAGATAGTTAAGTGTATGTAACTTACTGTACAATACAAAGTTTGTAATAGTGCAATTATACTAACAACTAATAGCAAATAATTTAATATTAAGCCTATTCAAAGGACTGTTCTAAAAAAAATCCAATTGTTTATTAAGCTTAAAAACAATTGTAAACTTTAAATAATAGTGTCCTTGCTTTATTCAAAGCTTATTTAACTTCAAGATTTATTTGAAATTATTTTATCAAATTGTACATTCTAAATAATAAATTAAATGTCTGATTAAGTAATAAAATCTTTATTGAAAATTACAATAGTGCACCAGCATAAAACAACATTATTACTCAAAAATCCCAATATATACTATCATAGTACATCAGTGTTAGCTGACAAAATTTTGTTAATATTTTTAACTGAATATTCGTTGAACTCTCCTGTGTCCTGTCCAACCATCTCTAATCACTGGATGACCACATTATGATTATTGTGTTGTGCTGATAAATATCTTAGAAAAATAACGACTTAAAAAAAAAGAGAAGAAAAAAAAGAAGAATATAATAAAAAAAAATAATAAAAAAAAATATTTTATTCCATTTAGGTTGCATAAATTACTAAAAAAGGAGATTTTTTTGAAAAAGGAAATTATTTATTACACAAAATGACCCAGAAATTTGATAAACACATAAGAATACACTAAAACTCCATTTTTAAGGTAACACAAATCTCTTGGCAGACCATCCTTTATTATATTGTGTTAAATAAAGATAACTATAATATATTTTATTACCAGTATTTAAAGTTTCAGCAGAAATTTGTTACCCTTTGGAATTTAACTTATTTGAGCAATAATGATAATAATAATTGTTATGTCATAAATTAACTGAACTTATTAAAACTATGTAATATTCATCAATTTAAACCAGTTTAAACCGTTTAAATATCGACCAAGTACCGTATAAATACAATTACATCACGTGAACTTTGTCAATCTTGAAATTCCGTGATACGTGACAACGTGACAAATTTTTTGAACACTACATTTGTTTGCATTTATAAATGGGAAAAAATGAATAAAATAATGAAATGATCGACAGTCAGTCTTTCAAAACTGTGAAAATAATCGAATATATTGTTACTAAAGTTTTAAGTCTATTCTGCAATTTCAAGATGTCTGGATCTAATATACCTATAACAGCAACCGGAAATTCATATAATGAATGCATTAATTGGATTGAAGAAGCCTTTGCAGAAAAATACATTAAATATTATGAATATAATAATTTTAATAATATTGAAGAAATTGGTTCCGGAAGCTTCGGAACAGTATACCGTGCAAATTGGAAAAATTCTCACGGTTATATAGCGTTAAAATCTTTTTTTAATTTAAACAATATCACAATTAAAGAAATTGTTAATGAGGTAATAATTATATAGTATTTTTTCTTTATTATAATTCTAATTTAAAACTCTATTTATGTTTTAGCTTAAACTTCAGCGCGAAGTGGATTTTCATGAGAATATTATTCGTTTTTTTGGTGTTACAACACGTATGATAAATTTCTTATATTATTTTTTATTTGAAAAATTTATATTAAATGATTTTTTTTTTAAATAGAAAATCAAAATGATAATTTAAAAAAATATTGGTTAGTAATGGAGTATGCAGATAATGGTACCCTTCATGAGTATTTGAAGAAAAAATTCGATAAGCTTAATTGGAGTGATAAATTTAATCTGGCACTTCAGCTAGCTCATGCTGTATTATGCCTTCATGATGAAGGAATTGTTCATCGTGATCTGGTAATTCATTTATATTTACTATTTATATTGCATTAACTTTATATATTAATTCATTTATTTGATGTATTTAATGTTAAAAAGCACTCTAAAAACGTATTAGTCCATCGGAATATCGTCAAATTAGCCGATTTTGGACTGTCAAAAAGGATTGATGAAGCGTATAAAACACGTTCGGATTTATTAGGTGTAGTTCCATATATTGATCCAAAAAAGTTTAATATAGAACCATATTCTTTAGATAAAAAAAGTGATGTTTATAGTATTGGTGTACTTCTGTGGGAGATATCAAGCGGTCTGCCGCCTTTTGATGAAATATCATCTTATGGTTTAATTGTAAGAATTCCACAAGGTCTTAGAGAATCACCTGTTCCTGACACACCTGCTGCTTATGTTGATCTTTATACTGGTAAGTAGTTAATATCAAATACTATCAAATTTATCATTATTTTAATCAGATGAAAATCAATTTTTTTTAGAATGTTGGAATGGAGAGCCAGATAATCGACCGACTATTAGTCAAGTAGTTGCTAAGCTAAAAGTATTAAATAGTTGTGATCAACTTAATAATAATTTTAATGAAATTATAGATGAGATAATTAATCTTCCTAATAAGACAGGAGATGAGACAGAAAAACAAGAAATTCTTAATTATCTCAAAAATCATAACGTGGCTTTACAAGAAATCTATAATTGGTTATTAAATGATCAAGATAATCCGAATTCTATTGTTCTACTTGGAGACTTTAATTTTTTTGGAATTGAAATTAATGTTGATAGAAAAAAGGCATTTGAATTATATCAAAAGGCTGCAAATTTAGGGAATGCAGATGGAATAACTAGTTTGGGATATTGTTATGAAGATGGAATTGGAACTGATATTGATAAGAGAAAAGCATTTGAATTATATAAAAAAGCAGCAGAATTAGGAAATGCAGCTGGAATGAATAGTTTAGGAAATTGTTATGAAAATGGAATCGGAACTGATGTTGATGAAAAGATGACGTTTGAATTATATCAAAATTCAGCAAATTTAGGAAATGCATTTGGAATAAGTAATTTAGGATATTGTTATGAAAGTGGAATTGGAACTGGTATGGATAAGGAAAAGGCATTTGAATTATATCAAAAAGCAGCAAAATTAGAACTTTCAGCTGGCATAAGTAATTTAGGATATTGCTATGAAAATGGAATTGGAATCAGAAAAAATAGGAAAAAGGCATTTGAATTATATCAAAAGGCAGCAAATTTAGGAAATAAGGTAACACAATATAATCTTGCTTTAATTTATGAAAATGGTGAAGGAGTTGATAAGAATATAGAACAAGCAATTTATTGGTATAGAAAATCTGCTGAACAGGGGGACCATAAAGCTCAAAATAAGTTGAAAAAATGCTTAAAAAGAAAAAGGGAGTAGTACAATTTATTTATTTAAGTTATTAATTTCTTGGCCATGTTCATTAACCAGTCATGACCATGATGGTTATTGGTTTGTCAAATGATTAGTATTTTACCAATTATAATTTATAGAATAATAAATAGAATCCATTTTTAGTTTATCGTTAGCTGTGCCACAATTTATGAAAAATATTTTAGTATATAAAATAAAAGTACTGTACATGTTCTTTACATATAAATCATTTTGGCATTAATAAATGTTTTAACTAAAACACATAAAATTATAAATTTGTAAATAACACTAACAAATTCCAAAATCGACAAGTCAAGTTATTGCACGCATTCCTGCCTTTGTCTTGCTATTTGTTTAACATGTATTTTATTAGCAAGTACATTCTTAATTTTACTTTTCCTTTATGACACAGTTATATAGTATAATGCCATAATACAATTCAATAAATGCATGCAACTTTTGTCTTAATATTGAAAGAAGCCTATTTTCTTAAATTTTTATAAAAAATTTAATATTGTCATTTGTGTTAAATAGAAAATTAATACGCCAATGCAACTACTAAATTGCAATTTCAACGTACTAATGCTAAATGCATTGTTTATTTATTATCAATCTAAAAACAAGTAAATATTTAACAATCCTTGGAAGTTCCTAACTAATAATATTTACCAATAATATATTTACATGAATCAAATCAAATAGCATGACTATTTATTTTTATAGAACAAAATTGTATTAATTTTATTAACTAAAAAAAATAAAATAAATTTATAAAAAAAGAATATATACGATCAGTTCATTGATTTTATTTGAATAGGGGTATTACCTGACTAATTAATTCTAACTAATTTTAAACATAATTGTTCATTAATCTATTTTAACTGTTAATGATTTTATCTAAATTACTAGCTAATCAGATAAAACCTTATCATTACTTAACATCAAAGTTGAACAAAAATCAGTATTGAGTAGTCCGTCATTAATAATTTTATACTTTTACAGAAGAATCAGCTCTTACCATGCATCACACCAAACCCAATCCAAGATTTTCTAATCTAAATAAAAAAAAAATTTTTTTTAAATTAATAAAATTCAGTTAATGGAAAAAAATTATCAAATTAATAAAAATGAAAAGAAAAATTAAAAAAAAGAGTATTAGTAAAATTAATAAAAAAAAATGGTCTGAAACAAAAAGAAATTTGAAACAGCGCTTACTGTGGTACCGCAGCAGTAAGAGTAACATCCAATCCTGACCCTAAAAAAATTTTTTAAAAAATTCATTAAAGTTAAATTAAAAAAATGAAACGAAAAAAAAATTATGAAGTCAAAGGTTACTGTAATTCCGAAGCACCTTACCGAACCTGATTTGGACCTAAAAAGATAAAACAATGATAATTAGTAAAAGACATTAAATAAAAATTATGAGATGAAAAAGATGAAATTAGGAGCTTACTATTGCACTGCAGCAGTAAGAGTGACATCCAATCCTTGAGTTCCTGACCCTAAGGGACAAAGGGAAAATATTTTTTAGAAAAATCATAGAAAATTAAATAGGAAAAAAAATTGAAATGAAGAAATTATGAAATTGAAGCTTACCGTAGTATGCTGTGAACCTAAAAAGATGAAAAATAAAATAATTAGTAAAAGAAATTAAAGAAAAAAAATTGAAGCGAAAAAAATTATGAAATCGAAGAGAGCTTCTGTTTGAAATTACTAGGTACTCAAAAATTCGTTTGTAAATTAGATATTCGAATATTGTTATGTATAATTTGAATAGTGTTTTAGCCTTAATAAAATATTAGTATTCAAATATGTTAAATATCAACTGAGATTCAGTCATATGTGCGCTTGTAACTATATGTGATAACAGTAACGTTATTATACATACAGACAATTTGGCAGTTATCAAATATGGAAGAATTTATTTATTGAACAAAAGAGTATAGCAAGATATGGAATATAAATTATAGGTTTTTATGGAAAAAGATTTATTTAATTTTTAAAAGAATCAAATTTGATAGTATTATTGGTCAAGGTCAAAGCACATTCTAAATAAAATGATGGATAGCTTGGCAAAAAGATGGCTATACACAATAATTCTCACGAGTTTATCGTTAAGTTTTACTTAAATTATGAGAATTTGGATTTTATTAACTAATTAATATCCAAGAAAATTTTATAAAGAATTAAATCAAAATTACTATAAAGCGCCATGGTTTGTTCTAGATAGCAATAAATTGTATAGAATGAATATTCAGACAAATGTTGACTGGTCTATATCATTATTATAGAAGACTACTACATTTAGAACAAATGATTTAGTGGCATTCGCTATTAAAAATTTTTTGGAAATACTATCTACGATGGATTTATTAAATAAATGTAATCTTGAAATTTATGAATCTGATAGATAGAGGATTGGACTCATATTACAATTATTAAGTTATTAAGCAACCATTAGAAATAGCTGTGAATTCAAAAAATATTGATATTAAGTTCAACTGGGCTGTATAATGATTATATTTTATATTGAATGATCTAAAGTTATATTTAACGGCAGAATTTTTCATGAAACGTTCAAAGGCAGGCATCGTCAATGCCAATTTATGTTTGGAAATATAAAACAGGATTTAAAAACATTATAAAATCTTTTGTTGCAAACATTAAAACTTTAACTAGAACAACTATTTGGTTATCGCGTAGTGAAGAAGTTAGTATTTTTGAGAGCACAACCGTGGTATCACTCATCAACTGAAAAGACTTAGTAAAGGAAATTCGCACTTTAATTCCATCAACCAAGATTAATAAATAAACAAGCATAACAGATAATATAAATACTGTGTATTTAACAATAGTATTCAGTGATTTTAAAATTTTAAAGTTGTATCCGTGTCACATGATGATCTATATCATGTGGTTATTGTAAATTTTGTTTACAAATCCATTTTTTTTCATTATAAATGTAAAAAGAATTTATTGTTCAAATTGCATTCAAGACAACAATGCATTAATTAATAATCAATAAAATCAAAAGAGTTATAAATTTTTTTAATATATTCAGAAATATTTCTGATAATGTAGTAATAACAATGAAAGATAAATGAAAAAAAAATTTATTTTTTAATGTATTAACTTAACCAAATCAAGTATAATAATGTAATGAAAAAGACACAAAGAAAAAAAGAAAAGAAAAAAAAGAGTACCTGCCAATTCTCCGAATCTAAAAATCAAATGCTGGTATATTAAAAAAATTGATTAACAATCAATTAATACTCTATATGTATTCACAATCTGCTCAAGGAAAATGATATGATGTGGATTATTTATAGATTGATCCAGAAGTCCAAAAGGAAAAATATTTCATACTTGCTAATTTGTCATAATACATCAAGTCATCAACCCAGGTCCCAGATTGCTTTAGTATGTTCTTGATTAAACCTAAAAGGAAATGAAAAGTATAAATTATCATTCAACTGATGTAATAATGCTAAAAAAAATATGAAAAAAAAATCAATAGTATTAGGAATCATGAAAAAAGGACGTGAGAAAATCATGTGATCACTTACCAGAATCCACAGCCTGGTCCTAGGAAACTAATCTGGAAATAAACAAAATAAAGTAAAAAAAAAGAATAAAAGAAAAAAAAATAACAAAAGGAAAACAAAGAATAAAAAAATAGATGATATTAATAGTAAGAAAAAAGAAAAAAAACATCAGCACAATCGAATAAATATTACTATTTAAATCCAATTTAATATTATTTTATAACCATCGAGCAAGAATCTAAAACATTATTCTACAAAAATTGTAAACCCAGTGTTAATTTGTAAAATTTCCCTATCCTACATTTTTCAGTAAGAAAAAAAATGTATTATATAAATATTGTCTGATCAAGTGGGTGGTGTAGGGTCTGGACCTACATAGTGCGCAGTACTATTTGGAGGGATATGCATTATAATTAAATTAGGTGTTTACTTTTAGAAATGTATTTTATCAAATGATCA
>JADRCO010001923.1:0-16167 GCA_021464525.1 Rhizophagus sp. LPA8_4_AMF | reverse complement strand
GTTGTTACTCATGACCAAAGAATTGGAGGAAATGATCAGGTACAATATAGTAAAAATTTTTCTTTTTTTCGTACGCATTAGAATTTACTATTTTAAAAATCATTATTAATATCTTTAATTCGCTTTATATCTAGTGGTGTATTGAACTTGTTGAATATCCGTAAAAAAACTTAACAAATTTGCCGCAATATAACGTGTTTTGACTTTTGAAAACTATTACTTCTTGATAAGTATTATTATTTGTGATCAAGACTACTTAAATTCTTACTATCTGAATAAATTCTAAAGTTATTAACATGAAATTCCCGTAAAAATTTCAGTCCAAATACCCATATATATGTATTAATTTCATCAGTGCCATCTTTTTATTGATTGTTTGTACTTGATAAATAAATACCTTTCGGTTGAAAAAATGCCCAGGGACAAACATGAATATTCCCAATAGTACAAAGTAATTAATGTAACTTGATTTTGGAGTGAGTTTTATAAAAACAATGTCTTCTAAATCATTGATTTCATCATCATGACAGAGTGACTAAAATTTAGCAAGAAAGCTTCCAGGATTTTTTCCTGCAAAAAATTAAAAATTTAAAACCTGTATAAGTAATGTGGTGGTATGATTTTTACGTAACAAATAACACAAAAAAAGTGTATCACGTGATATTAAGTATCGTGATTAGATTATCATTCAACTAAATTGATATTTAATCATGTATTCTTAAGGATAAATTAATTGTTTACTACCTTTTTTTATTTCTTTTTAATTTTATTTCAAAATGGGACCTCCTATTTATAATGGGAAAATTCATCCTAATGAATATGTTAGAAAAGTGCGTGTATACTGTAATCTTAGACAAATTACAAATGAACGAGAAATTCTTAAGTTTGCAATAATGATGATTGATTCTACAATTAATATACCGGAAAACATAAATTCTTTCGATACACTTATTAATGCACTAAAAAATCATATTTCTTTTACAGTTTTCAAAAATTCTTGTAAAAGAAAATTACAAGCATTAAAATATATACCTGAATATGAGGGTGACAATACCGTAAATTTTGTTACCGATTTTCGTACACTTTGTCGTGATGCGGAAATTACAAATATTGAAGAACAAAGGAAATATCTTATTAATGCACTTCCTTACAATTTCTTTAAAAATGAATTTGTTAAGCATAAGAATGTTAATTCTACGGATGAATTAATTAGAACATTTGAAGAAATTGTTTCAGATTATTCAAGAATAATCAGAAATGGATCCATCATAGCTTTAAGACATGTCGGCACAGGAAAATATTTATCCAGTTGTGATAAAAAGTATCCGCACTCTAACCAACAATACCAAGTACATAACCAACAATTCCCAATGTTTGGTGGATTTTCACACCAAATCCAAATCTTGCCAAGTCTTGATTATATGGTTAGTTGAAAATTATTATAATATTATAATTTATGTTTATTATTAATATAATCTTTGTATTTATAGGTTTACTGTGGTGATTTCGGGCCAAACGCTTTATGGACCATCAATAGTGATAATAATGGTTTAGGTTTAGCTGCTTTTTCTTGTGGTTTCGATCCTAATCCTATCGATTACAAAAGTTCGGTTCGATTACAACATAAGATTCTTAATAAATATTTTTATACAAACATATCTAAACAATCCCCTACAAGTAAACACTTTGAAGGTTAGATTTATTTGTGATGCATTCTGAATCTTTAAAATTTTTTTTAATAAATTAATCTTTTTATTCTATAGCATGTTGTGGTGATAATTATCAATTTCCTTGGAGTATTAAACATTATCATAATCATGATAATAAAGGAAATGTGAAATCTGGAGATATCATTTTACTTCAATGGAATAATAATAATGATGATATTAATAATATTAATAATAATTTTATGAATAATAATGTTAAGAATAGAAAATTTTATAATTATCGTCATAATAATAATGTCCAGCATGAACATCATGGCAAAGATATTTTTTTAAGAAGTCATGATTTAAAATTTATCGTTGATAATGAAAATTATCAGGAAGTTGTTACTCATGACCAAAGAATTGGAGGAAATGATCAGGTACAATATAGTAAAATTTTTCTTTTTTTGTACGCACTAGAATTTGCTATTTTAAAAATCATTATTAATATCTTTGATTCACTTTATATATAGTGGTGTATTGAACTTGTTGAATATTCACAAAAAAACTTAACAAATTCGCACAGAAACCTGCACTTAAACAAAGGTAATATACATAACCAGAGTTGGGAAAGTACAGCATACTAAGCAAAGTTTTAGTACAGTACTTTCTTATATTGTACTGTACATACAGTACATTGTACTATTTTATACCATATTATACTATTCTATATAATAAGATCAAGAACAATTCTTATGATTTTTCAACATCTAGTGATCTGATTTATACAATTTATTTTTTTTATTTTGTAGCTTTTATTAAGCTCTACAAAAGAAAAAAATGTTTGACTATTAGATGGTGAAATATTTGCAAAAAACAAATTTGAAAAAAAATACAAAAAATGTACTGTACTAAAAAGTTTCAGTATAATACACTTCCCAACCCTGTATATAACGCATCTGTGTATAACGATTGAAGAGAAAAATAATAAAAATACTAGATTAGTTATTTTTATTTCTTCATAGTAGACTATTACTTCTTGATAAGTATTATGATTTGTGATCAAGACTACTTAAAATTCTTACTATCTGAATAAATTCTAAAGTTATTAACATACCTTCACTTAAGAAATTCCCATAAAAATTTTCAGTCCAAATACCCATAATATATATAGTCGTCCTCCCATATAGTCACCCCCTGTATAATCACAACTCCCTTATAAGCACATTTACATTAATCCCAAGTTACTAATAAACTTATTAAAAAAACCTCCCCTTTAATCACATCATATATAATTTTTATAATCACACCATTTTTTTTTGGTCCTGAAGGGTGTGACTATATGGGAGGATGACTGTATATTAATTTTATCAGTGGCATCTTTTTGTTGACTGTTTGTACTAGATAAATAAATACTTTTCAGTTGCGAATAAGCACAAGAACAATTTGATATTCCAATACAACATTATCAAATTGTACTGAGTAATTCATAGAATTAACATTATAATTCATTTTCTCAAGAAATGTAACTTGAGTAAATCCATTTTGGAGTGTTTTATAAAAATAATATCTTCTAAATCATTGATTTCACCATCATGATGGAGTGACCAAAATTTAGCAAGAAAGCTTATAGTACCACCAACTCGCTTCCAGGATTTTTTCTGCAAAAAAATTAAAACCTATAAAAGTAATGTGGTGATTTCAAGATCATTTATTGAGTTATGTAACATATGCGCGGATTTTTGGAAAGTTATATTAAGTCTAACCCTTCCCAGGTATAGGTGCGTCAATTTTATAAGTATTTCATATAGTCAAATGAGGTGCGTCAAATCATATGATTATATACAACAAAAAAGGTGTATCACGTGATATTAAGTATCGTGATTAGAATATCATTCAACTAAATTGATAAACTGTATTCTTAATTAATTTACTTTTTTTATTTCTTCTTAATTTTATTTCAAATGGAACCTCCCATTTATAATGGGAAAATCCATCCTAATGAATATGTTAAAAAAATGCATGTATACTGTAATTTTAGACAAATTACAAATGAACGAGAAATTCTTAAGTTTGCAATAATGATGATTGATTCTACAATTAATATACCGGAAAACATAAATTCTTTCGATACACTTATTAATGCACTAAAAAATCATATTTCTTTTACAGTTTTCAAAAATTCTTGTAAAAGAAAATTACAAGCATTAAAATATATACCTGAATATGAGGGTGACAATACCGTAAATTTTGTTACCGATTTTCGTACACTTTGTCGTGATGCGGAAATTACAAATATTGAAGAACAAAGGAAATATCTTATTAATGCACTTCCTTACAATTTCTTTAAAAATGAATTTGTTAAGCATAAGAATGTTAATTCTACGGATGAATTAATTAGAACATTTGAAGAAATTGTTTCAGATTATTCAAGAATAATCAGAAATGGATCCATTATAGCTTTAAGACATATTGGTACAGGAAAATATTTATCCAGTTGTGATAAAGAGTATCCGCACTCTAACCAACAATACCAAGACCATAACCAGTATTATAGACAGTATAGACAACCTAACTTGAGAAGAAGTGCACGAGGCCCAAACTATCATAACCAACAAATCCCGCAAATTTCACTACCTGCATCACGAGGTTCAATCCAAATTCAAGCCTCAAGTCTTGATTATATGGTTAGTTGAAAATTATTATAATATTATAATTATGTTTGTTATTAATATAATCTTTGTATTTATAGGTTTACTGCGGTGATTTCGGGCCAAACGCTTTATGGTCCATTAATAATGATGATGATGATGATGATTATGAATTTGATACTCATTCTCATTCTTCTCGTGATCCTTATTCTCATCCTTCTCGTGATCTCAATCCTAATCCTATCGATTACAAAAGTTCAATTCAATTACAACATAAGATTTTTAATAAATATTTTTATACAAACATATTTAAACAATCACCTACAAGTAAACACTTTGAAGGTCAGATTTATTTGTGATGTATTCTGAAATCTTTAAAATTTTTATAATAAATTAATCTTATTATTCTATAGTATGTTGTGGCGATAATTATCAATTTCCTTGGATTATTAAACATTATCATAATCATGATGATAAAGGAAATGTGAAATCTCAAGATATCATTTTACTTCAATGGAATAATAATAATAATAATAATGATAGTAATATTTTTAATAATGACGATAATGATATTTTTATTTATCCTCATCATAATAATGTCCAGCATGAACGTGCCAATAATATGTTTTTAAGAAGTCATGATTTAAAATTTACCGTTGATAATGAAAGTTATCAGGAAGTTGTTACTCACGACCACAGAATTGGAGGAAATGATCAGGTACAATATAGTGAACCTTTTTTCTTTTTTTTCGTGACATTACCGTTGAAATTTATTATTTTAGAAATCATTATTAATATCTTTGATCCGCTTTATATATAGTGGTGTATTGAGCTTGTTGAATATCCGCAAAAAAACTTAACAAATTCCTCGCACTTAAACAAAAGTAGATCATATAACTCATCTGTGTCCCCCTCCCCCCTTTAATAATTACGTAATAAGTGTCACTCCCCTTATAATAGCTATTATTTTAAAGAGGTAATATATAAGTGTACAGTGATTGAAGAGAAAAATAATAAAAATACTAAATTAGTTATTTTTATTTCTTCATGGTAGATTATTACTTCTTGGTAAGTATTATGATTTGTGATCAAGACTACTTAAATTCTTACTATCTGAATAAATTCTAAAGTTATTAACACATACCTTAAGGAATTCCATAAAAATTTCCAGTCCACTCTCCACTGAGTATTACTATTTGGAACAGCTCATAAATACCCATAATATATGTTAGCAATAATTTTATAAGTAGCATCTTTTTGTTGAATACTTTTCGATTACAAAATGTCGGAGAACAAGCACGAAAACAATTTCTATCTCAAAGTATCCAATACGACATTTAGTTATCAAATTGTACTGATTTATTCATAGAATTAACATTATAATTCATTCGCTTAAGAAATGTAACTTGAATAAATCCATTTTGGAGAAAATAATTCTTGATTCACCATCAAGACAGTGACCAAAATTTGACAAGAAAGCTTATAGTACCACCACCTCGTTTCCAGGATTTTTTTTGCAAAAAAATTTAAAAACTGTAAAAGTAATGTGGATCATTTATTAAATTATTGTTTTCGTTCGTCTGTAATTCGGTCTAAAGCAACGTGTTATCTTTTTTTGGTGTATAAATTCATTATGATGGATATAAGTTAGAGCCTTAGAGGATCCAATTTTATTTATTTGTCTTATTAAAAATTTCGGACGTTCATAACGTCCTATTTTCTTATTCGACCTGATTATTGCATTAACAGCGTGTCAGACCTTCGGGATCGATCCATCATAAAAAATTGCGCTTAATAATGAATTAAACAATGATATTCACAGTATATTTTGCATTTTTTTTTTACATCCTGCATTCCTGCATATAAAGAAAAGCATTAAGAAGTTGGTTTTTCGATGGAGTAATTCAAGGCAGGAAATATGAAATCAGGAAAGAAATGAGAAAAAGTAAAAATAGTTGAAAAATTCCTGTAACTGCGTGATTACCAATGCGCCGTGAAAATCATTGATATTTATGCGACACGTGAAATAACTATTATTAAAAAATTAGAATTCACTCCTATCTCTTCAGAAATAAGAAAACACCAGTATTATCATATATAGTACTGATTTTAAATATATAATGCGCCCTGAATCGGATAAACCGTAACTTTATAGTTTCTCAAAGTGCTGGATTGAACATGACTTTACAATTCTTAGAAATTTTTTTTTTATGGCAAATTACGACAAAAAACGTAGCTCTCTGCCTAATTGGTATCTTTGTCTAAAGTCTTCGCTATAATACTTCAGTTGTAGATAAGTAATTAATTATAATCCGTCAATATAAACAAATTAGTCTTGAATAATATTGATGAGGTGATAACTAATTTATCATAATTAACGCAATTGGAAAGGGAAGAAAATAAGAAATTTTGGCAACTGAAATTTTTAATGAAGATGCAAACGAAATATATCATTTATACATAAAAAAAATATTGTAAAAATGTTGTAGACGACGAAAATTCAGATGATGAAACCGATAATGATTGAAATTCAGCTGATATTATAACAGATAATATAGATATTTGAATAGGAAATATATTAAATGTTTTTTGGTTTACAAATAAATTAAACAATGCAATACTTATAAATTTATCAATTTGATAAAATCTAAAAAAAGTGATGCGTACATTACAGAAATGTAACAACACCGCACATAGATTTCAAAAGGAATACAGCTGGTCATCCTTTCCTTATCTCCTCTCTTCTTTGAGCTCTCTTTACACCAATCCTCTTTCAGGCTAAACTATTTATTTATGACAAGTTTAACCTGAATAAATACGAACTCCGGATTTTCATGCAGATCACAACTCTGCAACCTTTAAATCAGTTTAACCTAATTTGTTAACATAATGAAAAGTATTTAAATTTAGATCTGACCAAGCGAATAATGTATGATCTCCTGTATTATTATAAAATATGAACGTAATAGGGTAACGTACCGTAACCGGTTACGGTACATTTCGCCGAAGCCATTTCGCTGAAGGAATGTTTCGCCGAAGGGATGTTTCGCCGAAAGTGCATTTTACCGAATCCATTTCACCGAATTGTTCATTTCGCGAATTCCCAATGGATATTTCGCCGAAAATGGTAGCGATTAACATTCCATGAAAATATTCATCGCGTAATGATAATAAAAAAATAATTTTTAGAGATCTTTTTTTTCCAGGATATTATCACTTTAACATTCAAGTAACTGATATTAGTTTCTAAGCAATAAATAAATAACTTTAGAATCCTGAAACATTTATTCACGAAAAAATAAATAAATTTAATAAAAATCATCTATTTAAAGAATTTTTCTAGAAAAAATTCTTTATAAACTATTTTAGTATAAAACAATAAAGTAACCAAATGGAATAAATAATTTTTTGGCGAAATGTTCATTCGGCAAATATCCATTCGGCGAAATGTCCATTGGTAAAATGGCTTCGGCGAAATGGAATTCGGTGAAAAGGAGTTTCGGTGAAATGGTATTTCGGCGAAAAGTCCGGATACCACCGTAACTTACCGTAACCGTAATTGTATTTCTAAAGCGATTTTATCCTAAACCCATGCTAATCCCATGATCTTATTGCTAACATTCAAACAACGTTTTCGGAAGACAAATTTTTGCCCAGGTTATAAATAAATTTTTTCTAACAGAATATGGACCGAATGATTGGATGAAAATGGGCCACGTAGTATTCACAAAATGGACAATAATAAATGCTTTTTTATAATTTGAATATTTTAAAGGATGCAAAAAATTTTCTTCTCGTAAATTTCAGATTTATGATCTCACTTTTCGTAATTTGGTCGAGTTTGTAACATTCTATTAATATTTAACAAGTAACTGAATATTAAAAAAAGATTTATAAATATACGTTTACTTCCAGGTAATTTGATCAAAAAATATTGAAATCTCAAAAAGAAATCTTGGAAAAAGGAAAAGGAGCAGGAGTGGCAGTAGTAATGTAAAAGTAGTCAAGAGTCAAAAACGTTTGGAAAAGTGCGATTTTTCATTTTCATTTTCTGAATTATAAGATAAACGACAATCCTCATGCGACTTCGGCGGTGACTTTGCTTGCAATAAATATTTTATTTATTTATTCAAAATTTTTTTTTTAAAAAAAAATTGAAATACTAATTCTTTTTCATTTAAAATAATAAATAGAGGCCAGATGTAAAAGTTCTAATGCTTGTTGCTGTAAAGCTTGCGCTAATCAAGGCCAGGGTTGCAGAGACTTTTGTCATTGCAAGTGTGATTGATTTAAACCATAAAATATAATAATGAACATATTTATATTTACGCAATATTTTAGTCCTATTTATAGATAAATTTATAATATGTGTACTTATTACTTTATTCACATTTAATTCTTATCTTTTTTTCGTCTAATTATTAATAAAGGAATTCTTAACTATCTAATTGTTGATATCCGCGAACCAAGGTTTCAACAATTACAATAAAAAATACGCGTATAAATTAGCAAATGGTATAATCGCCATAACGTGCTATAAAATTATTATATAAATGTATTGTCGGATCTATAGTTGGCGATTCCCTAATTAAATTTCAGCATTTCGATAAACAATAAGCCCAATGATTGTATGGCGTATAATGTAACATCAAAAATGCAAATTTTTTTTTCCCTACTTTTTTTAGGAACGGTTCCAGAAGGCAGAAATGCGATTTATTCATGTAACCAATAATGTTCAAACTATGATAACAAGTTCAGAAAATTTAAATAAATTAAATAGTTAAAAGTTTCAGTAATTGATGTTGCTTACCAAAACTGATTAGAATGTTTTGAAATTTTATCCTTGTAAAATAAATTGCGAATGAAAAAAATAGATATTAATCAGAAATGTAAGAAAATTTAATTGGCTCCGATCATCTAGCATTATATATATTACTTATATTACTTATTATTACACATGACTCCTGTAGCAGCAATTTTTGAGATACGATGGATTGATCTTTGAATCTTTTCTTCAAATACTTTAGTCTATTGAGTTTATGATATTCTTTTGCATTTTTGCTTAACGATAACATTTATTTTTCTAAGAAAATCTTCATCAAATAAAGGCATTCTATTAAATCTCAATGTTAGAATTTACGAAAATCGGCATAAACATTGTGGTACCTTATAGTCATAATTGATAAAGTTCGATATGGAATTATAACAATATTTTGATTTAAATTTAAAATACAAAATAATTATTTTATCTCATCATTTCCTCCAATTCTTTCTTTATTAGCTACTACTATCATTATTCACAATAAACATAAAATCATGACTACGTAAAGAAATACTATTATTTCAATCAACAGATCGAAAATATACTGGACACGCGCATTAATTCAACATCACGGCTAAATTTAGAAAGAAATCGTGTAATATCACCTCGTTGTCTTTACAAGAATGAAAGTAATATGTTATTTTAACGAATTCATTAATCCATTAATATTTTTTACATGTTGGAATGAGACTTTCCAAATGAATATTATTTTCTAATTTGTTCTATTCAACCTTCCCATCTTATTGTGAATATTCATTTTAATTTAAAGGGTCTGAATGGAAATTATTTAATACGGGTTTAATATAGCATTAATTACGCAATTGAACGCAAATCTATCAACTCTTCCAACTTCTTGGAAAGTTCCAGATGTTTAGGGTTGAACCCGTCCAATCTCATGTAAGTAATCAGATTTTAAAGAATTTTATACCATTCAATTCATCTCATTGAAATGATATCTAATGGTGTAAGTTATCTTTTTAGATACTGAAATTTATCATATCTAATAAATTCATTTTAAAATATACTAATGTCGCATCAGTAATACTGATTATCCTTCTTTTCGAATTAATATTAACACAAACCATCGAAAAGCAGTAATTCCAGTTATTACTTTAAGGATGTCAGATGTATTATTTATAAATAAAGTAAAATCAATTGTATACAAAGTTTTTATCTAAATTTGGATAAAATTTGTAATTTTCTTTTATAAGTGAACCTAGATCATATGTTAGTTTTAATAATAAAATCTAGGAGAATGAATTATAATAAGATATATTTTAGGATGAAGATAACTAACAATAGCCAGTTAGACTCATTTAAAAATCCGTGGTAGAATTTTTGCGCCTTTTTCAAGTCAATCTAACTATTAATGTAAGTTTACAAATATCATGTCATTGACTTGGGCCCATTAAACCGCCCAATTTAAATTAAAAAATTGATGGGCAAAGAAATATAAGAGGTGCACAACAAACAAATTGCGCCAATTTTACCCATAATAGATAAATTGATTGAAGATTTAATATGAGAATCATAAGATACAATATATTAGCTCACATGAACACTACGTCAATCTTTTTTAGATGATCGACGATCTCCACAATCCATTTATACCATTTATACCAAGTTAAAAATTTTTCTTTCTTAAAAATTTAAAAATTTTTTCAAAAGAAACGTTTCTTTTTCATTATATATATATATATTATTATTATTATTATTATTATTATGGAACCTTCAAGATTTAATGGAACCAATCATCCACACATGTGGATTAAACAAATTCGTTCATTTTGTTATCTTAAACAAATAAAAACTGAAAAAGATATTTTAAATATTTGTATTGGAATGGTTGATGTTCCGATCAAAAATCCTGAAAAAATTAAAACATTAGATGATCTTATAGAAGCATTAAAATCAAATGTTTCATTTACAGTATTTAAAAATTCTTCTCAAAGAAAATTAAATCTTTTAAAATATGTTACAGAACGTGATGGTGGTAATACGGCAAAATTTGTTGCAGATTTTCGTTCTCTCTGTTTTGATGCTGAAATCAATGATTTAGAAGATCAGAAAAAATATCTTTTTCATACTTTACCAAATGATTTTTTTAAAAATACTTTTATTAATAGAAGAAATATGGATAAGATTAATTCTTTAGATGATTTAATTAAAATGTTTGAGGATATTGTTGAAGAAGAATCACAATTAATTAGGAATGGTTCTTGTGTTGCCATAAAACATGTTAAAACTGGAAAGTATCTATCCTCCACTACAAAATATCATCAAACTGGAAGTGGAAAGCAAATAGTAAGTAAAATCAATATGACAATATTTTTCAAAATAAAATCGAATCTTTTATTCATAAACTTCTTACTAGGTATTTGCAGGTCAAACGTTACCGGATTCAGATGCATTATGGTTTATTAAAGCTTCTCGTGATTTACTCTCCTATAATGATATGTTTTCATTGCAACATAAAGTTACAGAGACTCTCATTGGACGTGAATCTCTTACTGAAATTATTTATCACGATTATACAGACGGCGACTTTGCTGATCACGTCGAAGGTTAGTAGCTTTTAAAGATTTTGACTTTGGATTTGTTATATTATTTCTCATCATCTTGTCTTTTTTTTTGTAGTGTATTGTTCTACACCTTCAAGAGTTTTACAATTTAATTATCATTGGATGGCACAGAGAATTAATTATACAAAATATGATTCTTCTTACGTAAGATCTAGTGATATTATTAACATTCGTAACGTAAAAGATAATTCTTTTTTACGTAGTCATGAATATCAATTCACTATTTATAATGAAAATTTTCAAGAAGTTATTTCTCAAGACAAAAAGCCTGAAGAAAATGACGAGGTATTTATTAGATTTCATTACTCGCATCTTTGTCTTATTGAATGATATTAATAAACAATTTTATTTTTTTTTTTCACACAATGGTCTACAGTGGTGCATTGAACTTGTTGAAAACCATTAATCATAAATCATTTACCTAGAATTTTTGTACACCCTTATATTCTTTGTTTTAATAAAATTTCATTACGCATTTTTAAATTTTCTTTTGTTATTTAATATTTTTTGTTTTTACATACTTTATTAATTTAAATAAATATGTTATTAATTTTTTTTGAATAACTGAATAAAGTTAAAAATTTAGATTTTTTATGAAGATGAAATCTCAAGAACAAAGTATACCTTACATTATTCAATAGATTCCCAAATATGTATATATATGTGTGTGTGAAGAGTCAAATAAGCAAAATATTTTTACTGAATAAAAAAAGGTGCAATCTGTATTATGGAATGTATAACTAGTTGTCATCACTACTATATAAAAATTTAAAAGTCTGACAAAATCATAAGTATAATGCTGCTCATTAAAAAGATAAAAAGATCCAAGAATTTGTGTGATTTAAAATACCGTTGTTGCGCCACATATTACCGTCAAGCACTGCTTAAATCCGGTCTTTTACAAATTTACCAAATAAAAAATTGAATAGTACCCGGGTACAACTTCTATCCTGACAGTACTAGAAGAATTTAATATATGAGACTTTAAATTTGATTTAAAAAAACTATTAAAAGATGCTGATTTTTAAGAATTTGAATAAAATCTAAATATTACATATTCGATATATTGAGACGGATACACTATAGAGTATAGACGGTAGTAAATTTTAAAAAAAGAGTATTAGCGTATAATTAAAATTGACGAATAAAATGATAACAAGAACTGAATACCATTAATACCATATTAAAAAAAAGATTAGTATGATATACATTTTGTATCTAATTGGATATTCGACATAATGGAAGATTTGGACACTATCAATATAAATATAGTTATTTCAAATTCTTTTCTAAATGTTTTTTTATTAGTGAATATTGACATAATGAAAGAATTGGATTTGGCTTAAGGCGCTCAATTATATTCTTTACGGCTTTTCTAGTTGATTTCATTATGATTTCTCTTCTTGTTGTTTTAATTGCTACTTTTACTTATCTTCCTGATCCTTAGAAGGGTATTATTTAGAAGGATATTAGTTAGGGTAAAAAAGAAGATAATAAGAGACAAATTGACGAATTTGTATATTTGGCAAAAGGAAAAACAAATACAAGATTTTAATTTCATAATTGAGAAAAGAAAATAAAAATTATATTAGTCTATTAACTATGATTACCTTATTCCAAAAAGTGAATCCATCGTCGAAAAAATTATCTCTATATTTTTTTGATAATTTAATTCTTAAGTATAAACGAACGTGTCAAATTTAGATACGTGATTAAATGATTAGCCGTAAATTTATTTCTATCGATTACAATATAAATAATATCCAAATTTCTAAATATTTCAAGTAGTCATGAATCATGATGTCAATTAATGATTTTTCTTGTCGCTAAGAAAATTTCAGACTAAATTATAAAAAGAAATAAAAATTTTGTGCAAAAAAATAGAATATTTGATCAATGTTATATGCAACATTAATACAGAATTGGCGTTTTTACCTTTACATAGGCTTGGGAGTTAATATCGATATTAACAATATCATAGAATATCTATTGGTGATCAACAAATAATATCAACCAGTTATTGTAATAAACATTGTAAAAATTGAAATATGTACGTACTGTATATACACGCATACATGATCTAGAATCAGCGTCCGATTTACTCCGGTACATAATGACAGGACTTGTTCACTTAAAATAAATTACATAGTTACACAGTTTCTCACAAAAGACTCTCAATAACGTTGAATTATGAATGGTGAAGAATGATTAATCGTAAATTTATTTTATTGATTACAATGTCCAATTTTCTAAATATTTTCAAGTAGCCAGGATGTCAAATTAATGATTCTTTTTTTGTCGCTAAGAAAATCTAAAAAATAAAAAATTTTGTGTAAAAAATATAATACTTGTTCAATGCTATATGCAGCATTAACACAAAATTGGCATTTTTACCTCTACAAAGCTATTAACACTATCATAGAATATCTATTTTGTGATCATCAAATAATATCAACTAATCATTCTAATTAAACAAAATTAACGAAAATAAGGTAAGGTGCACAATAATTTGGAGTGTTAAATTGTAAAAAATTGAAAGATGTACATACACGTACATGATCCGGAATCAGCGTTCGATTACTCCGGTACATTACGAAAGGTCTTGTTCACTAAAATAAATTCCAATGTTACACATTTTCTCACAAACGAATCTTTAATAACGCTGAATTATAAGTGGCGAAAGACTATATCACGTCATATGCAAGCAGGTCATTACTAACATGCAGTGACTGCATCTACCATAATAATTTGTGATTATTACATATGCAAGAAATTTCACTATAGTTGTTCTTTTGGAAATATAATATCACTATAGTTGTTCATTTAGTCACTATAGTTATTCATTTGGAAAAAAAAATATTTCCTTTCCATGCTCTTTAAAAGTTTTTAGTATTAAATTTATTAAATTTGTTAATCTGTGATAATTAACGGTTATAAAATATGAATAAACTTACATTAAATAATGAATTTTGACAAATCCTAATAGAAAATATAATCAATTAAATTAAAAAATTATCGTAATATTAGATATTCACGTTATAATCCAAATCCAAAGGAAAATCAGTTACTTTACCAAATCAACATAAAGATTATTATTGTATTTACTATAGGGCTTCCCTAAATTACCTCAATTGGTGTTGAAATTTAAGAATAAATAGTAAATAATTATATTATCTTAAATAAAGTATTGTTTAAATTACATTAAAGATTTAAATCAGACGAAAATAAAGAAGATAGAAATGACCAGTGAGTAAACCACGGATTCTTCACCGCATTAACGTAAAGATAATGCTGTAGGTAATAAATAAAGTATTATTTAAATTTCATTAAAGATTCAAATCAGAAGAAAATAAAGAAGATAGAAATGACCAGTGAGTAAACCACGTACGGATTCTTCACCGCATTAACGTAAAGATTAATGCTGTAGATAATAAATAAAATATTGTTCAAATTACATTAAAAATTCAAATCAAAAGAAATTAAAAAAAGTAGAAATGAACAAGGGAGTAAACTTCGTACGGATTCTTCAAGATCTCTAGTGAAAAAATCAAATAATTTTCACCAATATAAAGATTATTACTGTATTAAAGTATTAAATAAATTATTTAAATTACATTAAAGATTCAAATCAGAAGAAAATAAAGAAAATAAAAGTGACAAGTGAGTAAACCACGTACGGATTCTTCATCACATCACGTAAAGATTATTCTATAGGTAATAAATAAAGTATTATTTAAATTACATTAAAGATTCAAATCAGAAGAAAATAAAGAAAATAAAGGTGACAAGTGAATAAACCACGTACGGATTCTTCATCACATCAACGTAAAGATTATTCTATAGGTAATAAATAAAGTGTTATTTAAATTACATTAAAAGATTCAAATCAGAAGAGAATAAAGAAAATAAAAATGAAGAGTGAGTAAACCATTTACGGATTCTTTACCAAAACATGGTATAAATATTTCATCGGTTCCGTTCTTTCCGATCTCGAAGTGAAAGAAATCAAATAATTTTCACCGTTTTTTTCACCGTCAATATATTTTCATCATCAATATATTTTCTTTCACACTATCAAATTCTGTAACAAATCATGAAACAATAAAAAAAAGATCGTCACGGTTTATTTTTAGTTTATGGTAACGAAACAAAATCATTATCTTTTTACCAATTATAATTTTTAGTTATTGATTAAATAGTTGAATTTTTTTCTTAATCTGGAACATTTTTAATACCTTTAAAGTATTTCGGGTTGTTCGGAATGATGATTTAACGACTGATCTGTTTAATATTAAATACATAATACTGAAATGGTTAAGATTAACTTAGATTAGCCTTTTACGATTTTCAATTAAAATTGGGCAGGGTTAAAACGTATTTGCAAATCACCTTCACTAAAAATGTAATGGGACGAAAAAAAAAAAAAAAAAAAAAAAAAAACAAAAAAAAAAAAAAAAAGAAAAAAA
>JADRCO010001922.1:0-16167 GCA_021464525.1 Rhizophagus sp. LPA8_4_AMF | reverse complement strand
GAATCTATAAAAACATATATAAAATGTATACAAAACGTATCATTTCCATATACAGATTTCTTATAGGGTATGTCTGGACATACAATTAACAATATCAATTCATCTTGAGTTCTTGACTATTCTCATCGTCAGGATATTCTTAAATATAATTCAATGTAACAATATCGCTCAAAATTACTATTAATCAACTAACAAACAAAGAAACGACATGATGATACATTTACAAAATGTAAGGTAATTACAGTATATCATTACCTTTATAATAACAATTAAATCAGAGCGACATAAATATTAAGAAACATTAGAGCGTAAAAATTCAACATACGAATAGCTTCACCAATTGCTAATTACAAACAAATAGGAAAATTGTATAAGTCATCAAACAGAAGCTATTTTTAATAATTTTTGTTAACATTCTTTAGAAACCTGGTTGTTGGGGACAGCATGATTACATGGCTGGTCATTTTAAGAATTCGTCCCTCACCTGAAGGTGTAAACGTACTATAATTGGCTTATTCCTACTATTTACACAATTTTTACGAGAATATACTGCAGGTATAATCATAGAATTGTGTTTAAATTATATGTTTATATTATTTTTTAAATTAATATTTTTTAATTTTTCTTGTTGGTTATCTTACTATTTAATCGTTATATATACCTAATATATAAAGTTAAATAAAACTTCAAAATCATTTCGCTTTTCTAAATTTATAATTTAGACAAAGTCTCAACTATTTTTTTCTTATATGGTCCGTTATGAAATGTAATAGATCATTTCCTAAATTTTCACCTTCCTCCATTTAAGTAATAATATATAAGCCAGCCAGAAATGTAAAAAAACTCTTGTATCAGTTCAACAACTCAAAGTACTGTGAAGAATTTTTAAATAATATGGCTAAATTAAATGAAATTTTCATTTATTATCTTGAAATATTATTATTTATTCACTAAGGTTTGATTATAGTTAATTAATAGAGATAAAAATATATTGTATCGAAGTAATTGAAAAAAATCATCTTCCAATTCTTTTTTTGTAAAAAAAAAATAATATTCTGCCAATGTATGGCCAATATTGTATGTCGATTAATATGTAATGTAAATAAGAAAATGAGATAATAAATTCATAATAAACTCAATTATAACATACATACAGGTAATGAAATTTAATAGGAAATCTCTAAATCCGGTCTCTCAAATAAAAGGGGACATTTTTAGAAGTTTTTTCATTTTTTAAGAACTTATAATAAAAAACTATACATTCAAGTAATTCGTAATTACAAATCCAAGATAAATATTTAACTAGTCAAATCCAAATATATGGACAGTAGCATTTTAATCATAATTATGAAATTTGACATTATCTTTATACTGCAAATTTAAAGTTTTGCTTAATTACAAACTGATCTTTATTTTGTAAAAGATGTTTACATATTACTCTATAATCAGTGTTAAACAAAAGCTAACTAGCAAATATTTATTAAAAAAATGTTAAACAAAAAATCGAATAAGTATGTTTCATTTATATCTAGAATTAATATTACTTTTTTTTTTTTTTTTTTACTGCCAAAGCAAAAATATAGCATATTCTTATCCTATAATTCTTAAAATTACTTCACAATATACAAATAAGGTTTTGTCATTCATTTTACATAAAACTTTAGAGCATTATTTCCAAAAAATTTACAAGCTACAATATAAAATAAAAATAAGAGATGAAACAAATAAAGAAAATAGCATAATAATAAATCCACTTACTTTGTAAAATCAGTGATTTCTACTGTACTACTACTCGAAAGATTTTTTGTAAAAGGATTAAGTAATCGAGATGTATAAATAGCTTGTGTATGGGTAGTTGATTTATTTTTCTTAATTGATAAAAGATTTTCTTTCCTATATTCTTGTGTTTCTTTAAATTTTTCCTCAATTTCATTAAGTTGTATATTTTTCTTATGTATTATAGATTCTTGATTTAATGAATCATAAAACAATTTAATCATATCTTTTATTTCAATAGAATTTGGTCTATTATCTGGATTTCCATCCCAACACTTTTTCATTGAATCAATATAACATTTTGGTGCAATTTTCTCATTTATTTCAGGTCTAATCCCATTACATATATTTAATACCAAAACCTCATCATGAGCACAATCATCAAAAGGTTGTCTTCCAGTTGCTATGACATACATAATCATACCAAAGCTATATATATCTGCTGCTCGAGTATAGGGTTTTCCTCTTAATACTTCAGGAGCTACATAAGGTATAACTCCATAAATACTTGTTCCGTCAATATCATCAATTTTTCTACATAATCCCATATCAGAAATATATGTAATATAATTATTTCTATCACCATACAGGTAAAAAATATTGGAAATAAATTCTCTTTCTGTTGTAAGTAATATGTTTCCTATGTGAAAATCACGATGAACCATCTGTTTTTGATGAATTTCAGTAAGGCTTTTAATAATATCAGCCAATACTTTTAATCCCTTAAACCAATCAAAACTTTCATAATTTTTATCTAAAAAATTATTGAAATTTCCACCTACTGCATATTCAAGAACCATAATATAGTCTTTTGTATTTGGATCTTGAGATATTCCATATATTTTAGTAATAGTGCTAATTTTTTGATTTGAATATGCCTTAACCTATTAAGCAATATACATATTATTATTTATTTGTATGAATTACTTTGTTAAATAATAATCATAAAGAAATACATACCTCTTTTATAAACTCATCAAGAAAATTTTGTGAATTATGTAAACATTTTAAAGCAACTTTTGTATTTGGTTTTCTTTTCCAACTACTAATTTTAAGTGGTAAACCATCTTTCCATATTGCTGAATATACTGTAGAAAATCCACCTTTACCTATTTCTCTAATATTATCAAATTAATCATATGGTATCCACTCGAATATTATTGCATAATCAGAGTTATAATCAAAATTTAATTTCATTTCCTGAATCAAGTCATTAATTTTTTTATTTTCACAGTTTGTTTGGCATGATATACAGCTTTTATTATTTATTTCAAACTGATTATTATATTTTTTACCACAATATTTGCAATAATATTTAATTTGAAGAACCAAAATAAAATCATTTGTATTTGGATCTTGAGATATGCCATAACTTTCCTCAATTGAATAAATAATCTGTTATATGATACAAAAAATTATGTATTAATCGTAATAATAACTTTTAGTAATTAAAATTAAACATCATACCTCATTTAAAAATTTATGATTTATGTTTTGTGAACCATACAGATATTTTAATAAAACTTCCTTATTTAATTTCCTTTTATATTTCCTGTTTGGTATACTATAATATAATGGACCATCCTTCCATATTTCCGTAGCAAAGCCACCTTTTTCAGTTTTATTCATTCTAATAAACTTATTGTGTGGTATCCATTCAAATATTGTATCTTTATACTCATTAATCTTCAATTGATTTTTTTGAATTAAACTATCAATTCTTTCATTTCCACTAGTCCAGTTTGTAAAATTATTTTTTAAATAATTTATTTGACATGATTTACACCATTTTTCACATTCATTACCACATTTTTCACAATAATGGTCAAAATATTTACTGTCAAAAACCAAAATATAATTTTTTGCATTAGGGTTCTGAGATACTCCATAGTATATTTCATTTGTTAAGTATGATTCAATCTAATAAATATAAAAATCATTAATATTATATTAAAGATAAATCTTTAAATCATTCAATACCTTATTTATAAATTCATCAGTAACATTTTGTGAATAACAGAGATATTTTAAACAAACTTTTTTGGATGATAATGTTCTCATTAATTTCTTTTCGTGAATATTATAAATTAATGGACCTTTTTTCCATATTGCCATAGTCAAGCAATTATCTTCGATTTTTTTAATTTCAATAAGCTCATTGTATGGTATCCATTCAAATATATTAGAACTTTCAATACTAGTTTTTAATTGCATTTTTCTAATGAAATCATCAATTTTCTTATTTCCACTAGTCCAATTGATAAGATTACTTTCTAGATAATTTATCAAGCATGATTCACAACATTTATGATTCAATTTTATGTATTCACTATCACATTTTTCACAATATTTTATAATATTTATCGTGTACCACTAAAATATAGCCTTTTGTAATTGGATTTTGAGATATCCCATAACTATCAATTAATACAGTCGCCTATTTAAATATATAAAAAAAAATGATATTAAAAACTAAAAAATAAATAAACATTTATAGAGAAATTCGTACCTCGTTTAAAAATTCATCAGTAATATTTTGTAAGTTAGATAAATATTTTAATACAACTTTTTTATATGGTTCTTTCATCCATTCCTTTTCAACAACACCATAACGTAGTGGACCTTCCTTCCAAATTGCTACAGAAAATCCACTTTTTCCTATTTCTTTAATTTCAATTAACCTATTGTATGGTATCCACTCAAATATTAAATCACTTCTTTTCTCAACATTTAATTGCTTCATTTGAATAAAATTATCAATTATTTCATTTCCACTTGTCCAAATTGTAAAATGATTTTTTAAATGATTAATATGACACGATTTACACAATTTATCATACTCATATTTATTACCACATTTTATACAATAATAATCGTAATATTCATTGCTAAAAACCAAAATATAATCTCTTTTATCTGGATTTTGAGAAATTCCATAATTTCCATCAAATGACAAATATGAATTAACCTGTAAATATACAAAGAAATTAATATTATACTAATATTCAAAATAAATTCGTAAAAAATTTCATTACCTTGTTTGTAAATTCATTTGTAATATTTTCTGAGTTAGTTAAAAATCTTAATACAACTTGTTCATATGATGATCTTATCCCTTCCTCTTGATATTTATTACAACTTAATGGACCATCCTTCCATATTGCTGTGGCAAAATCACTTTCTTCTATCTTTTCAATTCCAATAAACGCATCGTATGGTATCCACTCAAATACTGCATTTCTGTTATAACCCGGGTCATATTCTAATTGCTTTTCTTGAATGAAATTATCAAATATTTCGTTCCTACTGGTCCAATTTGCAAAATTTTTTGTAAGAAATTCCATTGTATAAAAAGATTTTTGAAGATAACGAAAGGAAAAATAATAACTACGCTTGTATTTATGAAAAAGGCATAATAAACCCATATTTGGTTAACAAAGAAAATATGACGTAATGGTGTAGAGTAATGAATTGACACACATAATTAATCACGTGATAAAATTTTTGAAAGTCTATTACTCTATTTTCAAAAATGGCGTTCAAATTCCAAACTTCAAACTTCCTAAAGAAATTATAGAAAAATAAACATAAAGCAATTTAGAAGATACGCAATTTTATACTAAAAGTAGTTAAAATTTTATTTACACAAATTTAAACGACATATTAAAATAAGAGAATAATTTAGATTTAGATACGACCGATTCCCACTGTCCAACATTTAAACAAAGGAATATAAAATGGTGATACATCGAACAATTTATAATTTATAATGAAAAATAAATAAAAATTCTCAAACAAAAAACTAACATATCTTGAAATTTAATAAATAATTTGGTTGAAATTACATAATGTAAAATGAAATAATTCTGCTTCAAACGTTTAACTAACTATCAAGTATCTCATTTATAGAAAAGTCTTTAAGAACAATATTAGAATCAAAACATTGTCCAATTCATAATTGAGTTAAACTAGCAGTTAAACTATATTATACAATAGTCAGTTATAGATTTATTGTAAATCAAGTTTTGTACATAATAAAAAAAAATTTCAAAATTCTAAACACTTTAAAAAATCTGTTATCAAGGTTTATTTCTTCGTTTGTTAGAGTTAAATTTTAGAAATTAAAAAATCGTTACTAATAAATCAATTGATTTGTCATGAATGTAAGTAAATTTACATCATGATTTCGCTAGTACTTTTTTCCATATTTCACAAACAGCTATTGAATCCTTATAAGAGACCTATTTTAAGGTATCTTTATGATTATGTCACAGTTTGAATATTGATCATTTCATAAATCGAACATCCTTTAAATTTAATTTTTGCCTATATAAAATATGGTCTTATACTAAAAAATATAAGCATTCGCTTAATTAAAATAAATAATTGGGATAAACTATAAAGAAGCAAGCTATAAAAATAAGTATATCAGACTTAATTTTTATTCATACAAATGTCTTTCATAAATTTCTTTCACCAAATAAATACTTTTTTTCTATGTTTTTATAAATAAATGTATACACCAATCATTTCATTTTTATGAATATTTTCAAATTATTTTACATATAATCGATTGTTGATAATACACAGTTATTTGATTCTGTCTTGATGGAAAAAGAATGATTATATTAATGTGACACAGAAGTCATATGACTTAATTGATTTATGTTTGATGAGAAGCCGGAAAAAGTAATGTGTGACATTAAGAAGGGCGAGTTGAATCCTATTAAATTCATTGTATGATATATAGAAAATGGAGGTAGTAAAATTACATTTCAAAAGTTTTCAGCACTTGTAATAAAAAATGTATATTTAATAAATTCAATATCTATGAGAATTAAAAATAAGTATTTATCCAATTGAATCCAAATATATGGACCAAAGAGATCACTTTCCGTAATTACAAATTTACAATATTTGCTACTATTCGGTAAATATTATATACTTTGAAATTTGCAGTTTTGTTCAATTACAAACTGAACTTTATTTATGCAAAAAAAAATGTTTACATATTACTCTACAATCAGTGTTAAACAAAGCTAATTTTTAAAACTTTTAAATATAAAATAATAAATAACTAATGATAAAAAAAAATGTCAAAAAATTCTAGATTTAAAAACTATCCACCTAATCCGATTTCTTTGGTTCTATTTTTTTTTTTTTTTTTTTTTTTTTTTTTTTTTTTTTTTTTTTTTTTTTTGACTGGAAAACTATAGATATAGCATAATTTTTACCCTACAATTCTTAAAAATATTATGTAATACACTGTATATATGAAATTTTAACATTTCTTTTACCACTAAACTTTAATCCAAGAAAATATTATAAGCTATAATATGAGATAAGAGTAAGAGATGAGACAAATAAAAAAATAGAAGAATAAAAATACACTTTGTAAAATCAATAATTCCTACTACTTGTACTACTACTAAAAAATATTTTCTGTAAAAGGATTAAGTAATCGAGATGTATAAATAGCTTGTGCATGAGTTGTTGGTTTGTTATCTTTAATTAATAAAAGGTTCTCCTTTCTAGATTTTTGTGTTTCTTTAAACAGTTCTTCAATTCCATAATGTTGTTCCTTTTTCTTAAAGTCTTGATCTAATGAATTATAAAATAATTCAATTATTTCTTTTATTTCAATAGAATTTGGTCTATTATCTGGATTTCCATCCCAACACTTTTTCATTAAATCAATATAAAATTTTGGTGCAATTTGCTCATTTATTTCAGGTCTAATCCCATTACATATATTTAATACCAATACTTCATCATGAGCACAATCAGAAAAAGGTTGTCTTCCAGTTGCTACAACATACATAATCATACCAAAACTAAATATATCTGCTGCATGAGTATAAGATTTTTCTTTTAACACTTCAGGAGCTACATAAGGTATAACTCCATAAATATTTGTTTCATTAATATCATCAATTTTTCTATATAATCCCGTATCAGAAATACATGCTTTATAATCACCAAAATAACTTAATTTTGTAAATAATATATTTCCCATATGAAAATCATGATGAACTATCTGTTTTTTATGAATTTTACTAAGAACTTCAATAGTATTATTTAATATTTTTAATCCATTAAACCAATCAAAACTTTCATAATTTTTATCCAAATAATTATTGAAATTTCCACCTTTTGCATATTCAAGAACCATAATATAGTCTTTTGTATTTGGATCTTGAGATATTCCATACATTTTAATGTGGTTTATCATTTGATTTGGATATGCTTTAACCTATAATAACAAATACGTATTAATTTATATGTAAAAATTATTATATTATATAATACTAATGAAATTCCATACCTTGTCTATAAATTCATTAGTAAAATTTCGTGATCCATGTAAACATTTTAAAGAAACTTTTGTATTTATTATTTTCCGTTTATAAGAATCTTTATATAATAAGCCATCTTTCCATATTGCTGAATATACTGTAGAAAAACCACCTTTACCTATTTCTCTAATGTCATCAAACTGATCATATAATATCCATTCAAAAATCATATTAGACTCTGAATGATCAAATTCCAATCTCATTTCTTGAATCAAATCATTAATTTTTTTATTTTCATGGTTTGTTTGACATGATATACAGCTTTTATTATTTGTTTCAAACTCATTATTGTATTTTTTATAACAATTTTTACAATAATATTTAAATTGAAGAACCAAAATAAAATCGTTTGTATTTGGATCTTGAGATATACCATAACTTTCCTCAGTTGAATAAATAATCTGTTATATATAGCGAATAAATTTTTGTATTAGTAAATATAACAATTGTCAATAATCAAAATTAAACTTCATACCTCATTAAAAATTTCATTATTAATATTTCGTGAATTATAAAGATATTTTAATAAAACATTATTATTGGGCTCCCTTTTATATTTTCTGTTTAATTTACAATAATATAATGGACCATCCTTCCATATTGCTGTAGCAAAGCCATCTTTTCCAATCTCATTAATTTCAATAATCTTATCATATGGTATCCATTCAAATATTGTATTTTTATACTTTAATTGATCTTTTTGAATTAAACTATCAATTTTTTCATTTCCACTAGTCCAGTTTGTAAAATTATTTTTTAAATAATTTATTTGACATGATCCACACCATTTTTCATATTCAACACCACATTTTTCGCAATAATGGTCAAAATATTCACTATTAAAAACCAAAATATAATCTTTAGTATCTGGATTTTGGGATACTCCATAGCCAATCTTATTTGTAAAAAATAATTCAACCTAATAAAATACAAATTAATCAATATAATAATAAAAGTAAATTTTATAAAATTATTATTATTAAAAACCTTATTCATAAATTCATCAGTAACATCTTGTGAATTATACAAATATCTTAAACAAACTTTTTCATATGATGTTTTAATCCATTCCTTTTCATGAGTACTATAAATTAATGGATTCTTCTTCCATATTGCTGTAGTTAAACAATTATCTTCTATTTCTTCAATTTCAATAAACTCATTGTATGGTATCCATTCAAATATAATAGAACTCTCAATACTAATTTTTAATTGCATTTTTTGAATGAAATTATCAATTTTTTTATTTCCACTGGTCCAATTTATAAAATTATTTTTTAAATAATTTATTAGGCATGGTACACAATAATTATGATTTAAATTTATATATTCTTTGTCACATTTTTCACAATATTTTTCATAGTATTTATTATGAACTACCAAAAAATAATCTCTTGTATTTGGATTTTGAGATATTCCATAACTATCAATTGATGTAGCCTATTTAAATATAAAAAAAAAAAATATTAATATCTTAAAAAATAAATAAACATTTATAAAGAAATCCATACCTCATTTAAAGATTCATCAGTAATATTTTGTGAGTCAGATAAATATTTTAATACAACTTTTTTAGATTCTTTCATCCATTCCTTTTCAACAATATCATAATGCAGTGGACCTTCCTTCCAAACTGCTACAGAAAATCCACTTTTACATATTTCTTTAATTTCAATTAACTCATTGTATGGTATCCATTCAAATATTAATTCACTTCTATTCTTAACATTTAATTGCTTCATTTGAATAAGATTATCAATTATTTCATTTCCACTGGTCCAGTTTGTAAAATTATTTTTTAAATGACTTATTATAGCATAATTTACACCATTCAGTATGATTCTCATATTTATTACCACATATTTTACAATAATAGGAAAAATATTTACTGCTAAAAACTAAAATATAATCTCTTGTATCTGGATTTTGAAATATTCCATAATTTGAGTAACTATTTAATAAATATGATTTAATCTACCAAATAAAAAAAAAAAAATTAACATTATACCAATATTCAAAATAAATTCAAAATTTAATACCTTATTTATAAATTCATCAGTAATATTTTCTGAGCCATATAAAATTCTTAATATAACTTCTTCATATGATGTTCTTATCCATTCCTCTTCATCTTTATAATAACGTAATGGACCATCCTTCCATATTACTGTGGCAAAATCATTTTCTTCTATCTTTTCAATTTCAATAAACTTATCATATGGTATCCATTCAAATACTACATATGGTCTTGTTTTATATTTTGATTGCTTTTTCCGAATGAAATTATCAATTATTTCATTCCCACTGGTCAAATTTGCAAAATTTTTTGTAAGGAATTCCATTGATAAAAATTTTTTTAACGAAATGAATGTTTGTATTTACAAAAAAGGTATAATAAACCCAAATTTGGTTATAGAGAAAATATGGCGTAATAGTGTAACAACTATTATTTTAAGTAATGAATGACACACTATGTTCAATCACGTGATAAAAATTAAGGATATGGTTTAGTAGATGTGCAATCTAAACCATTTTATTTACAGTTGATCAGACCAAAAAAAAGATGATTATAAAAAGTCATATGTGACTATAGAGGAGGAGTTTAATATGAGTAATATGAGTTTACTAATACAAATTACATAAAATCCAAATTGTTTCGTGCTTATAAAGGGAATTTATATGATACGATGCTTATAGAGCGAGTAGTCGTTATACAAAGTACCGTATTTGCCCGAAAATAAGCAACAAGTTTTGCATATAATGCCTGCCAAGTTTTGATAATGTGGGCCAAAATTTGTTATAATGCGGGCCATGTTGCTTAATTTAATTTTCGGGCAAATAGAGTAGAAAATATGTATATATATTACCATAACACAACAGAAAGTATATTTCTTCATCAATAATGTCAAACTTTATAACAAAAAAAAATAAAAAAATAAAATAAACGCAAACTAATGAATAATTTATTTTAAATGATCTTTAGTTTATTTGTAATAAAAACTGAACCAAAAAAAATAACACCTCGTAAGCTCAATAAATAAATAAATTAGATGAAAGATTGTTAAAATTTGTGCTTGATTAGTTATTTTTTGTATCGCATGATTTTGATTTTTCGAAATGGCGTAAATTATATTCTAACAACGAAAGAATTTTTTTTTGGGGTTACGAGATGAAATTTTCGAAAAATACTAATTCAATATTTATTAAATTTCCGATATTTTGAATAAACAAATCAAAAATAAATAATAAAATAAATTCAGACATGCAATGGGTCCAATTAGCGTATAATATTTTTCAAAAAAATCATGATTTTTTCCTATACTGACTGGTTATCACGTTTATTAACGGATCGAAAGGAAAACAGACAATTACACAAAGAAAATAGTCTATTACTGTTCAAAGTGGAATAATGAACTGAAGTCAATTAAAGAACTTATGAAATTTATAGCTTAATATGCCAAAAATACAGCAGGCGATCGATTATTCACTATATCTAAGGTTTGTGTGCCCAAGTCGAAATATATAATATAATATCTACGAAATGGAATTTTGCAATTTAGTTAGTAATTATCATTGTTCCAATATCTACCTAAATATAATTCAAATTTTTGATCTTTTAATTATCATATTTAACTGTTAATTGACAACAAATTTGTAGTTATTCATTAAATTTATTTATTCAAATTTAACAATTACATTAGAATTTTGTAATAAAAAGTTAAGTTCATAATAATTTGAGATAGTTGTTTTTGTATATACGGGTATCCTCTTTTAAATTTTTAGTGTCTTCGAAGACGATCTGCGCGAGATAACTTATTGGACAATTTTTTAATGTCTAAAGAAAGTTAACCAGCATCTGCCATCTGACGTCTGATCATTATTAGTTACTTATTCAAGTATAAATTTTAATTTAATAGATAAAATTAAGTACTTTGTAATTAAAGTAGATTCTTTGAGACAAATTGTGTATTTTTTGTACGATAATTAATAACCAGTCATTGTTATTCTGGTAATCGTACTTAGCAAAGTTTACTTCATTATGGAAAATCATGATCTTTAGCGCGTTTCATTTAAGCAGAAAAGGCTGCACTCCCTCTTCTTTGGTGGTTAATTAAAACAAATCTTTTAATGAAACAAATTCTAAAGTGAAATAAATGAATAGGCAAAATTAACAATAGTTTCAATCTTAATTCTCTTATGTACCTTGTGTTCAAACTTCCATGTGAAATTGAGGGTCAAAAATAATGCCTCTATTTTCAATTAATCATTAGTTTCTATTGTATAAATTAAAGAACGTTTCATAATGCAACGATGGTCAATATTAACTATACGATATAGTTCACTACATCATAATTTTTGCATAAGATTTTAATAAATTTACATTTAATAGATTATACCAACTTGAAATCAATAAAATGTTTTTTTTTTAACTTCTTTATTGATTCATATATACTTCTATATTTCAGTTGTAAGGCTTAGTGACATAAGTATTTAACATTTTTAAAGAAATTTTTGACTTATTTAATAAGTCAACGAAAAACTTAATCACATATATATGTTATCAATCCTTAACTGTTATTAAGTTCGTTTAAAATTACTATGTTTTTTTTTTGTATTGAATATGAAGTAGGTAATTTAAATATACTCAGTCATGTACTAATACACAATTCTTTCGCATGAAATGTTCTCTTTCTTTACCTTTATTTTTCTTAGAAAGAAATTCACATCATAAATGTGTCTAACTAAACGTTTGTTAAAGTATGGAAGAAACAGCAAAATAAAATAGAAGAGTACAGACACTTTTACTGCTCGTGGATCAAGTTAACAGAGTTATGGAAGCACAACATCGAATAATAGTACGTAATTTTCATTTTCTTTTTAAAATTAGTTCATTTTTTTTATAATTATTTTTAGGAATCACATATTATGTAGGATAGTTGATTTAGATTTTCAATTTTATTTCTCACCAACTGTTACAAAAAATATCCCGATCTTACAATCTCAAGTAAACAAACAAGAAAAAATGCAAATGGTGGGAACGAAGCTTGTAAAAATGTAGAGTAAGACTGAACAATGGACTACTACACATTAACCACAAGCATCATCGTACTTCGTATTCGTGCTTATTTTCTTCGTATTCATCAATCTTTATTATATATACCATCCTCCATTCATTTAAATTAAAAAACGGAAAATTAATGTTAATAATGTCCTCAAAGTCAATATCTTTCCTTATTATTACCTTAAACCATTTACAAACTTTTTTTTCTTTTTTTTTTTTTGGTTGGACTTTTCTAGAAAATCATTTGTTGTATTAACGTTTGAGAAAATAAACCTTCCTTTTAAAATCATTAACGGGACACTAACGAGACTTTTTAAGGAAATTCTATTAGTAATGTCCAAAAGTTGAAGAGTGAGTTCCCTATTGTAGTCAAAATAAACTCCCTTTTGTAATTACCTTAAGACTGTTTTGTTTCTAAATCATTTTGAGAATAGACGTACCGAAAAATAATAAATGAAAAAAAAAACAGAAGAAAAACTTTCATTTATCGATATAAAAAAATTGAGTGTTGCCAATATCCATCCATATAATGTTCGCCAAATTTGTTTTTTAAGAAAAATATCAAAGAAACGAAACGCCAGATGAAATCATTATTTCCAAATTTACAGTTCATTTAATATTTAGGCCCCTTAAACATATTGGTAGTGATTACAACTTCGGCTAGGACGAATATATATAATATTTTAAGTAGATATAATTACTTAA
The DNA here is from genome assembly GCA_021464525.1 of Rhizophagus sp. LPA8_4_AMF. NCBI lineage: Eukaryota > Fungi > Glomeromycota > Glomeromycetes > Glomerales > Glomeraceae > Rhizophagus > Rhizophagus sp. LPA8_4_AMF. The sequence continues at coordinate 2,268 of JADRCO010001922.1, read as the reverse complement.
GTAATAATGTAGAAAATTCTTGAAAATAACACAAAAGTCTAAACATAAGACGATTCGAATCATATAGTGGCACAGTCAGCTTAAAATGCCGTTATATCGATATATCAGAGTTTAAATTTTTTATATGGCACGTAAGAATTATTACTATAACTAGATCTCTATTGCAAAATATTACATCACCCGGCGTTACCCGCTTTAAAAATATAAATAATTAATAAATTTATTATTGGCGTATGGAAATTACTTTCCTACATCTCAATTACTTGAATGCGTTCAAAGTTTGGTAGAAACATTAAAAAGAGTCAAGAGTTTAGGGATTGAGAATGTCTATCTTACCACAGATTAATCAGATTATCCAACGTAATAATATATCCTGGACAAAATCAATCTTTTTTAACCCTAGTTTATCTTATGTTACAGCATTTATTTTACTAAATTAAGTTATACATAATATATCTTATCTTTTCTTCAGATTCTCAGAGAATATTTCCCACAAAAAAAAAAAAAAAGAATAAATAAGTAAAAAATCAAGCCAGATCCAAACCTCAAAGGCATTTTTGTAAAACTTCAATAACAACAATAAAAAAAAATTAATAAAAAAACAAACAATTAAACTTAAATCATACTCCCAGGATTCCAGATCATAATATTAGAAAGCTTAAATGAAGTTTTATTTATGAGAATTTATTCAATTGCCCAAACACATCTTAGTTTGTTATCAACGTACTGCAATATCGTCAAATATTTCGCTAATATACTATCATTAATTATACCCAAATTATTTGCCAAACAGCATAGTATAATATCTCAAAATGTCATGTGCTGATCAGCGAGTTTTTTCTGGTGACAATTCAAAATTTTAATATTATCTGTTTAAATTAATCTATAATGAGAAAGGGAAATTATCATGAGTAAAAATGTTACATCACTATTAAGCTATTTTGCTATTTTTCTGCTGTTTATTTATCCCACGATAAAATTGAACGTGTTAATAACCTGATTAATCTTGACGATAAACAGATGAAATTTAATCTTATCAAGACTTAGATAAAAATTTTCGGTAAGAATAGTAGTATAGTAGGATCGGTTTACTGAGTATAGTACGACGCTAAAATTGATATTGTATATTAGAATTTATTATACCCAGTTGTATGTATAACGTTTAAAATGAGTATAATATTAATACTTTTATACTCAACAGCTTTATTTTAATATATTATTACATCATTTTAATATTAGCTTTAGTATTTTAAGCTAATAATTAAACACTAATTTATATTAATTCATGTTCCTTCTCAAGATTAGATAATTCCATTACATGAACTTTTGCTTCTTGTTCTCTTAAGATAAGTTCACGTTCCTTTAAAGCCAGTTCTCTTTCTCGATATTCAAGTTCTGTAATAATGTTTTCCTTGTTTCCTTTATTGTCGTTATTATCGTCACAATAATCCTCTGAATCAGAAATCACAATAGACTTCTTGGATCTGTGCATTTGTTAAATATGAAAAAAAAATAAAACTATTATATATTATAAATTTAAATTACTAATTAATTTTTAATAATATCTTTACAATATTACCTTTACATTTATTAGAGTGAACATTATGGGCCTTTTGTCATGTCCTCGATTAGGTAGTATATTTTATTTATTGTCTTAACAGCCACGTTTTTTGTAATATCCATAATATATTACTTAGCTATATTATAAAAAAGGTTTATCATCCAGTTTCGTGTTATAGATATAAGATATTTAGCAATAAGATTTTCTTGGCAAAGCTGGTATTCATAGTTAAAAAATTTTATTTGAAAGAGATATTAATATTTAGTGACAACTATAACCACCTTTAACCCATGTTCTTATGAGGGAATTTTCTCGATCCAACCTTATCTGCATGCAATCGTCTTATTAAACTGTAATTCATATTTTTTAAGGATTAATTTCATTAGTTTGGATGGTGGTAATAAAATTCGTCAATATTTGTAATATTTTTTACACTTTATTTTTTTGTTAATCAGAATACTAACTATTATTAGTAAGATAGTTAAACGCATGTAGTTAATTTCTCGTAATAAAAATATAGTGTAAATTCCTTATTATTTAAAAAATTATTTTCGATTATGCTTTAAATCGAGAACTATGATGTTTATGTTTATTTTAAAAGATGTAGTTATGGATTATTTAAACCTATACCATATGCGGTATCTCTTAACTGATTACACAGGCAATCTCGATAAATCGGATCCTCGATAAACCAGATTTGGCACTAT
>JADRCO010001921.1:0-16181 GCA_021464525.1 Rhizophagus sp. LPA8_4_AMF | reverse complement strand
GTATTCATCGGAATTAATAGTTTCTCAGATTTTTTTTTTTTTTTTTTTTTTTTTTTTTTTTTTTATATGGATTTATTTTTTTTTTTTTTTTTTTTTTTTTTTTTTTTTTTTAACCTTTTTCTTCAAATAAAAAAGGAAAATCTTGACAATCATTTTAATTTATTTAATTTATTTTGTGTTATAAAAAAGATTTCAGCGGAATTTACTAATTTACTTTTAAGCTAAAAATATTTATTATTATGATAATAAAAATATAGTAACTTATAAATAAATAAATAAATAAATAAACAAAAATTGGTCCGTGTTTATGAAACAAATTGAATTATTGGTAAAACCAAGTAAAATGCAAGTAAAAAAAGTAAAAAGAGGAAAGAAAAAAAAACTTGTTGATGCTCATTTGGTTTGAGAAGAGGTGTTATATGACTTAATGATGCATGTTTTTTTTTCAATCGTTCATCTTAACGGAGTACCAATTCCGGTTCTTTGGCTTAAGGAATTTTTTGGTAAAAACAATCACACCTACTAGAACAATGCGTGTTATTTTAAAAAAGAAAAAAATGTATTATAATTAAAAGATGATAATACAGTATATAAAATATATATATATATATAATATATATGTATATATATCATATATAATGTATATCGGGATTTATAAAATAGTTAAATACAATAACGTGAATCCACACAAATCCGCGTTTGTATAAGTAATAATTCATGCACTAATTTATTATTCGAGCATTCATGCTATAAAAGAATAATTTACGGATAATCGTGTTTCTTCTAATCTATATCATACTCATTGCCATATACTGTTAGTTAAACTGGATTCAATTGGAAAAGAAATCTGGTTTAAATAATGTACATTTCAACAAATGAACTTTTAGTAGTTTGATTAAAATTAAAATTTTATTATTTTATTATATATATTTATTACCATCATTATTATTTATCGTTATTATTGTTGTTGTTTTACATTTATATTATTTATATTCGGCCATCATTTATTTTTCCAATCAATCATTCATGGATTAAAAGAGTATATAAATTGTTACACATCGTTTTTTTATTTATTTGGATATAGAATTGTGTTTTTTTTAGAGATTCTTTTTTTACCGAATCTGAAATTTTTTGTTGTTGCATAATCAGCTGCTTTTTCTTAAAAAAAATGATAATAACAAATTGTTAATACTTACATAATACAATTATTTGTAATGGCTTTAAATATTATTTTTTCTGTCCCCGAACATCATCTGTTCATCAATGAATATAATTCAAAAAAAAAAAAAATTTTTTTTTTTTTTTTGATAAATTTTTTTTTTTTTCTCTGCAATATGCACTATCCCTGAGAAATACTATAAACAAACTAGATGGCTGGACTCATATATATTTTCATTAATAGTAATATAAAAATATTTTATCTTTAGTTTAATTCGGGGGGTTTTTTTTTGTATAATGAAGTCCGTATATACTTTACATATACTTGTAAAAAAAAAAAAAAAAAAAGGCCTGAAATTTTATATATATAAGGTCTGGTCAATGAGTATTTTTTTCTTTCCACAGAATTAAATAAAGTGTAAGGTTAAAATACCCCTCTTCTTTTCTTCTAAGATTGTATGATAGATTCTAAAATTATTCATTACCAATTACCTTCTCGTTTTTTACACCCTCCTTCATAAACTTCGAAAAACACGAACTTTTTATTCCCTTACGAATATTTATATATATATATATAAAAAAAAATAATAATTTTAAGAATCATCAATTATATAAAATAGGTCATAAATTATTCATTATTTATTTCTTATATAAATATATATAATATATATATATATATATATATATATTTTTTTTTAAAAAAAAAAACAAATATATCAACACATAGCCTTTACACACCAAAAAGATGAATACCGATACCGATATTGCTGATATTGCTGGAAAAAGAGCTTCCATTAAGAAAGGAAGGTGGTGCAAAAAAGTGAGATATTTTTTTCATATGATATATATATACATATTTAATTTGGTTCGGCTGACAAAGCAAAACCACGTAAATAAAATAATATAATTGTACGACTAACATATGATAATTAATTTAGGACGATGAATTTTTAGCGCGCCTGGTCTCCTTGGAATCGTCGAAGCCCAGATGGAGACATATTGCCGAGAAGTTCGGCAGTAGGAGTGGGAAGCAATGTAGGGAGAGATGGGAAAACCATCTCAAAAATGGAAGTGAGTTTTCGATGTTAACTTTATTTCACGTGATTTTATTTGAACTTTATGAACAAATAACTTAATTGAACCTCTTTTACTTTTAGTCGTCAAAAGACGATTCACCGCCGCCGAGTCGGCGTTTATTCATAATGAGGTGGAAAGATGCCGACCAGAAGCACCTAAATGGGCAGCCATTTCGTCAAAATTGGACAATTCCACACCTTTGATGGTGAGGAACCATGTCAACAACTACCGCCGAAAAAGGACCGCAACTGCCCTGAAGAGTCGGAGGGCAAAAATTTATAATAACAGATCCGCCTCAAAAATAACAGGTTTGTTCGTCATTTTTCTTGAAATAAAAAGAAAAAGGATAATCATTAATTTTTTAATAAATAATTTTTAGTTAACCTTATGCCAAAGCCACAAAATCCGCCGATAACGAAAATGTCAGTTTCATTTTTGTTAAACTGAATTGTGGCAGGCCCATGATTTTCATCTTTTTCGCAAAAAAATTTAAAATTTTTTTTCTTTGTTATATAAGCTTTTCGTATTGTTGTCTTTCGGACAATTTCCATCCCGACTTCATTCATATATTATATTTTTTTTTTATAATTTTGTAAATACAGAAATTTTTTTTTTTTAAAAAAAAAATTTTTTTTATATATATATTTATCCTTCATCTCGATATTTTATCTCCATTAATTTCTATCATTATTTATTTTATTTTATTTTATATATATTGAAACATAACGTAAATTTTTATAAGAGTCATTTTTTTTGCAATATTATTTTCCGAAAAAAAAAATAATTTGCAATTTACGGGAAAAAAAAAAAAAAAAAATCTTTACTAAATAGTAACAGGTTTTTTTTATTATCTAATATTATTATTTATTATATTTATTTTATTTTATTTTTTTTTAGTTAGAAATTTTTATTTTTAACTAGAATTATTTATGTTTAAAAAATGAAAAAGCCATCATTTAAAGAAAAGACAAAAAAAAAGAGAACCTTTTTTTTCGGTAGATAAGCTCTTTTTTTTTTTAATATTTTATTAATATTTATTTTATTTTTTTTTTTAGTAATGAAAATGAAAAAAAAAATAAATCAATAAAAAATTATCGATCGATGTTTAAAATTATTATTTTAATTTGTCGAAATATTATATTTAACTTGTCGAAATGCTATTTTAACTTGTCGAAATACTATATTTAACTTGTCGAAATATAATATTTAACTTGCCAAAATATTTCATCTTAACTTGTCGAAATATTTCATCTTAATTTGTCGAAATATGTTATTTTAATTTTTCGAAATATGTTATTTTAATTTGTCGAAATATTTTATTTTAATTTGTCGAAATATTTTAATTTTAATTTGTCGAAATATTTTAATTTTAATTTGTCAAAATATTTTATTTTAATTTATCAAAATATTTTAATTTTAATTTGTCAAAATATTTTATTTTAATTTTAATTTGTCGAAATATTTTATTTTAATTTGTCAAAATATTTTTATGAAATATTTTATCGAAATATTTTACTTTAATTTATCGAAATATTTTAACTTGTCGAAATATTATATTTAACTTGCCAATACATTTTAACTTGTCAATACATTTTAACTTGTCAATATATTTTAACTTGTCAACATATTTTAACTTGCCAATATATTTTAACTGTACTATGTAAGAGTAACCGTGTAAAATACAATATAATCATATAATGTTAACATACCATATATTATATTAATTAACTTGTCGATTTTGTTTTAATTGACGCGTAAAAAAAAAAAATTTCAAATTTTCAATGTTACGTCATTGACTCATTCATTGTCATCAATGTCATCATTGTCATCCTCACCCGCATTGTTACACTCTTTTGGGAAGAACGGGATAAATTTGAAACTCTCGGTAAAGAAAAGGAAAGAAACTTTATTTCTAAAGATGTACATTTATCTTATATTAAAAACATGTTATTCATTATAATTTGTTTGTTACATCACGTTTATAATAAAGTATAACAAAGAACATAATACAATCGATTCCCTCTTTTATGAATAAAGATAAAGATAAATTTGTTATAAAAGAATTTCTTCTTGTAAACACCACTTTAAGGTTTTTTTAATAGAAATCTTTTATTTATTGATATTGCATGATAAAATTTTGACAATAATCGATGAAAAGAATATAAAGGTTTAAACTTGAATAGGAAATAAACGGAGAAGCGGAGAAACAAAAGATTAATTTATGCAATTTTATAACTATATCAGGATTCTTTTTAAAGTGAGAAAACAGAAAAGGCCTTTTTTAAGATTAAAATATTCTTTTCATTAAATGCGAGATAATTCAACTTTACACTCATTCTCAAAAAAAATTTAATATTTTTATTTACATCTTGTACTTGCGTTGCCTGTCACTGCAAAAGAAATATAATTATGCATTTACATGAGACTTAATGTGGTATGAATTAAAAATTGGCTGAATAATGGCTAAATCAGATTGCGTCACCAATATAATTATGCAAGTGAGCGTGTGTTGGAAAAATTTATCGGAATAGAAAAGAACAAATAACTGGGATTATTTAAAACAATGGTTCTGGGAAAAATAAAAATAAAAATAGGAATCATACTTGAATGAAACTATTTTAAAATATTGATAACTTGTTAGTTTAATGATTTATAAAATTATTTTTTTTTTTTTTTTTGAACTTTATCGAAAGAAACAAAATTGAAACAATTATTTTACATGTTCTTATTGTTCCTCAAATGTTTTTAATTCTTTCGATTAAAAAAGAATTTATTAAAAGAATATTAAAAATATTAAAGATATCTTCAAAAAAAAAAAAATATATGTTATAGGTTACTATTACGCGTCAATGAAAATTTTTAGTTCTTCTTTCTATAAAGAAACTTTAAAAAAAAAAAATACTAATAACATTCCTTTTTGGGGTTTATAATAACCTACTAATTTAAGTTGTTTTATTATGTATTCTGGGGTTATGTATGTACTGTATGTATAATATATACTGTATATTAATTATTATTATTAAATTTATTTTTTTTTTTTTCAGCACGAACCAATAACCATGATTAAAGATTTTAAAGATTTTCAGCCAATCCACCTAAATTCCATATATACTGTTTAACAAAGAAAAAAAATTATATTTAAAAAAAAAAAATAAATAATAAATAATTTACTAATAATGCATTACCCCAAGTAATAAAGCATACATTAAATCGGATGTATTTCCATGCGAAAATTTCGTGAAGAATATGTAATTATTAATCACAAAATTTTTAAATTTTTTCACCGAGTATTTTAATAAACTTTATTACAAAATAATCTGGGGTCGAAATTATTTTTTCATCATCACATGATAAAATTAAATTTTTATGTATTACAAATACAAACACAGAATAAATTTTTTATTCCATTTATCAATTATTTTTTTTTTTTTGAAAATACAATGTTTCTTATCATGAAAGACGGACATGATGATATAATGTGTTTGGACGGTCTCGATAGTTTGAAAAAGTCTGAGAAATGTTGCTTCTTATATCACTTTTATATCATTTTATATCACTGGAAATAACGATTGTAAAATGTTGCTGCAAAACTGCAAAAAAAAAAAAGATGCAAGAATTTATCCAATTTCCCAAATTCTTTTGGTTCTGCTTCTTACTAGTTCGGTAAAAGGTTAATTGGCTAATTTCAACCGATTTAGTTTTAAATTATTTTTGGGTTTCATTCAATATTTTGAAATTTATTATTATTATTGTTATTATTTTTTAGAAATTATTTTTTCTTAAAAAATCATTTTTGGCTGACATAGTACTGGAGATTTCGGTGGTGAACTATTATCGAAGAGGTTAGGGATGAGCTCCTCCGTGGGTACATATCTTTGGCCCGAACGTTAGGTTACCTCTCATTTAACCATTTGAGCTTAACCTTTATTTTTTTCTATAGCGAGGGGGTAGTCGGTGAAGCTCTCGAGGATATACAAGCTTAACTTTAAGGATATATCGTAGTCTTCGGGCATGTTATTCTGGTATCCACGGTACATCACAAGATTGGAATGGTACTGCAAATCTTATTATTATATTTTATCCTACTGGTTCACTGGTTTCTACTGGTCTACTATCACGTTATAAACAGCGCGTGTTAAATCCAATTGACAAGTATTACATCATTGTCTCGCAAACGGTCTAAGCATTATCATATTAAAGAAATGAGGTTGATGTGTAATGTAATAATTTAATTTTTAAATCATCTCATAATATGTGAAGTTGCGTCCATTCAAAAACTTGGATGCCATCGAAACATATCATTGACATCATTGTATTCTTGGATTTTATTATAGTGAACCAATTTTTTTTTATTTTTCTGTCCACCAAATTTCGTATCATCGTACAACTATTAATACTTTTAATTATAAAGTGAAAGATTTTATTCAGAAAAATATTTTTTTTTTTATTTATCGTACAACTATTAATACTGTAAGTAAATGTTAATTACTAAAAATTTTAAAGTTACCTCATCGATAATATGATTTCAAAATTCTAGAATAGATATCCTAGAAATAATTTTTTTACATTTAGTTCATTTTAATTATTCGTTTAAAATAATTTATTAATGTTTCAAAAATTTTTTTGTTACATTTTAGTAAGACCTTTATTAGTGAATCCTTTTATCCGATTTGTGCAATAATTCAATAAAGCGAGAATTCCAATTTCAACTTACTATTAATGCTCTCACAGTAAATAATAAGTTTTGATTAATGTATGTGCAGATAATATTGATAAAATGGATTCTTATCATTATGGAGACACGATTAAATTTACTTTTCTTTTTTTTTGTAATTAAAAGGTGAGGGTAATGCTTTGTTAATTATTCTTCCATAATATGCTTTTTAATATCAAAATTCTTAATCATTATCTATTTTCTAATCCTAACAGAAATTGGATACTGTTATGTAAATTTCACAAAGTACAAGATAAATATCACCATTATAGCTAAGGTTTATAATGAAACTTTGACAAAATTCAATAATCAAAATCTGGTCAATCATATTAAAAAATCGAAAAACTGAATTAGTTTGAACTGCCTTAATTTTTTATGATAAAGTTGGATTATATTTAACTCCACTTTTTTAAAAAATTGTGTTTTCATCACTCCATTTATAATAAAGTAGTTAAATTATATCATATTTTCGATATTTTCAACGCCTTTATAAAAAAATTGTATCGAAAAAATAATAATAAATTTTGTTAATTAATATAGTTGTCATACAGTACCGTACAGTACGTGCGAAATTTCGGAATTTTAAAGTTAACAGTTAATGCCAATTATGTGTCAATAACATCACATGATTTAAATTGATCGAAAAAAAAAAATTTTCCCCAAATTCAAGAATTCCCATCATTCACCATATACCGTGATTTAAATTGACGGAAAAAAAATACTCTCCAAAATTCCTATCATTCATCATATACCGTGATTTAAATTGATCAAAAAAAAAAAATACTCTCCAAAATTCAAAAATCCCTTCATTCACGATATTCTAAAACCCGAATTTCATAAATACTAGCTCTCAATAATTGAAAAAAAGTCATAATCCTGAAAATTTCATAATCCAGAATCTCATATTCATAATTCGAAAAAGATATTATAATTATTTCGATAATTTTGAAATATAAAAATCCTGAAAATTTTATTAAGTCCGAAATTTTCTTTTTTTTATATTATTGATTTTAATTACATTAAAATTATTTTTTAATTTATTTTTATAAATTATTTTTATATTGTAAATTATTAATTTAATGAAGATTTTTATAAATTTGAGAAAATTACAAAAGTTAAAATAATATAAAATTGATTTCAAAAAGAATTGAATAAAATTGATACCTTTTTAAATTTTTAAATTTTTAATTTTTTAATGTTATTTAATGATATTACTTCTTTTATGTTTTATTTTGATATTTTAAATTTCAGTTAATAAGTTTTTGGGATTTTGACTTTTTTCGGGATTATAAAATCCGGGATTATGATGATTTGAAAATTTTGTATTTCGGGTTTAAATAGTAAGCAATTTTGGAACCCTGAATTCCTGATGCCCGATAATGTGCGAAATAAAAACCAAAAATCGAGAAATTCTAGAATATGAAGATTTCTCAATATGAGATTTCGGAATTATTGATATCCAATGTTGAAGAATCAGCTGAGGCTTTGATTTAGCCGAGTTCCAGCCCTAATCTAAACTTGTCTCAAAGCATTTTCAATACCACCCTGAGGGTTACAATGTTGAATAGGTGGATTCTTGTTTGGAATATTCATTCCAGTATATATCTTGACATGTGGTAATCAATTCTCTAATGAATTTTTGTACAGCGCCCATTGGATAATCTCTAAAAATAGTACAAGCCCATGAACAAATGTAGCGCCAGTAGCTACTTTTTTATCTCTTAAATTCCATGAACCATCTCTTGGAGTAAAAGCAGCATCTTTAGAGATGGGATGATATTATAATTTTGGTGGGGGGCAACGGTCTTTCAGGATAATGAACGTTAAACAAATTAATGTACGAACGTGCTTACTAAATAAAATAAATAATAAATAATATTTTTTAATTAATTAAATTAAGCATTGTATACTCGGATATTACTAAATTAAGATTAGCTTTATTCATAGAAAAATTATAATTCTTTACGTGTTTATAAATTCCAAATCAAATAATCTATATAACTCGAATACATTCTTCAATAATTTGTCATGATCTATTTATTTTCAGTTTGTTAGGAGTAGTATAATATAAAAAAATTTTTTTTTCGTACCAGGAACAAAGCAAACCCACAAAATTATTAATAGTGAAACCATTATACAGGGTAATCAGTTTAAACGTTAAATTATAGCCCTAATTCTAGTTCAACCCGAAAAAAATAATTAAATATGATTGGCTTTCGCGTTCGGTGCAGATTTCGATCTGAGGTAAACGCAATTGATTGATCGGATGATTGCGATCAATCAGACCCGGTCTAGAATTGAACAGGGCTTATAACTTAACAGTGTTGGGTTTTGGACATGTCCAATTTTTTTTTTGATTGGACAGTTTTGGACAGTTTTGGACATGACCAAAATTATTCAAATTAATTTAGAATTGTTTGTTTGAAACTATTATAAACTAGATCTTTTTTTTTATTTCTTATAATTTATTTATAGCAGTGTTGGATAGTGGATATGTCCAAAAATTGAAATATTATGAAGACACAGAATTTGCAAAAGAATTATAGAATTTAAATGAACTTTGAAAATAATTTATTAAATTCATATACTTGACTTACTACTAATATGGGTTCTTAAAAGTTTAATAATTTAGTTGGAATTAAGTATTGCCCAAAATTAAATTTAATCATGTGATGATATCGAATCACAAATTTTTATCACAATAACAAAAAAAATTTCATTTTATTTCGATAAAAATTTTTCAAATTATACTAAGAAAACTACGTTTATTTATCGCTATTTTTGGTTATTAAAATACATCATAGTAAGAAATTTAAGTGATTCTGGACTTAAATTTTGTCTATTATCATCTAAAATTTTTATATGTAGAAAAACTTCTTTCTACCGCGCGGTAAGAGATTGGCAACCAAATGTAACTACGTGCTATTTTTTCTAAAGAGGAAGTTGTAATGAAACCTTATCCCAAGATTAGTTCAATTCAGTAAATTCAATAAGATTTAAATTGATATTAACGTAAATGGACAATTCTTGAATAAGGATTTACTAGCTTTCTAATAATTTGATAAGAATAAATGTCTCGATTAGCAGTTGCTAATTATAAAAATCGTGGTTCAAAAACTTGAACAGGCCTAAATAAAGTGTTGTAATACATGATCAAATTTTTTATAAGCTGCATCATACACCTTTTGAAATACCGGACAAAATGATGATAAAGAAGAATTAAATTTTTGAAATACTAAATCCATACTGTAGTTGATCCAAATTAATCATAGTTCCCCATAATTATTCGTGCTTCAAGTTGTAATCTCTGTTTAATTAAATATTAGTTCTTGTTGAAAAAAGTCAAGATCAGCCACAAATTGTTGTGCATTTTCCTGAATAAATGCTAAATAGATTTCAATGCGTCCATTGGATTGTTGATCGATAAAAACTGAATTTATTTTTTCAACTATTGATGATGGATTTTCTTTGTTTTCTTCTCCACGAATATAATCCAAATGTTGAAAATGCCATACGAAACCAGGTATTCCATCTTGTTATATTAGATAAATGTATATTTTTTGGATTACTCCTTGACGTTGAAGATATGATATGTAACGCACTTTTCGACTTTTGCTATAGACAAAAGTTTGCTTAATATTTGCAAGTAATTGATGTACATCGCGAAAATAGCTGATTGACGTCCCATGCTTCTCTAAAAATTAAATACCGGTAAATTATTTAAAAAAATATTCAATAGTTATAAATAAATATAAATATACTAACCCAATAAGATTTAGTATGTGTGCTAAACAAGGCAATGAATTAGTTGTGGTATTGGTGGTTTTAATATATCACGATAACACTTTTTCATGTAAAGCTGCTGAATCCGATACAAATAGTTGTGGTAAATCAAAAGGAATTTCCCATTGAACTAAAATTTGAATTATTGGCTGTTCAATTGTACAATTATTAATACTTTCTAAATAATCAACATGAACCAGTTTTGTTGTACCATTATTGCTAAAAAGTATATTTACTACTTCGTTCGTGCTCTATTATCCGTAGTTTCATCTATAATTATTGGAACTCGCTTGCCACAAAAATATTCTTTATGTTTGATTAATATGATTTCAAATAATTTTGGTAAACATTCGCGGCGCCAAATATCAGATTTTGGAATAAACCCTCCTTCATTACAATGTTCATGCAACCAATTTTGAAGTTTATCCACTTTTTCTAATGGAATATCAGCCGCTACAAATGCATCTACTACTAAATTGCATATAATATTTTTTTTTTGTTTCGGATGCATCAACAATAGTTGAATAGTTTGTTGTCTTTTTTTATTTGCTCTCTTTTTTCTTTTTTTATTACGGATATGTATTTTAGAATCTATATGAGCAGTAACTGTATTTTTTGCATGAAAGTTGATACTATCACAAAAGCGACACATCTGTTCCCATTATCAGCAAAAAGGTTTTCGGAAAATTCACCGACACTAACTGTAAAAGCGGGTTGTTAAAAATTTTTAAGAGGTAAATTTAAGCAGTTTGAGTGACAAATAAGGGCGTGACAAATAGGATTTTAGCTAACCGAAAAAACGTGTTCTGAAGTCACCTGACTACGTCAATTGGATTGGATTTTCACTTTGATTTGATTTTCACAATAAATAAATTTTTCATAAATTTTATTAAAATATGATATTATATTTTAAAAAAATTTATAAAATTATTATTTCTTTTTTTTTAATGCCCTCGTGCCGTTCATATTAATTAGATTTCGTAATACAGAAGTGTAATTAAAGCTACAGCCTCAGACACCGTATCCACCCAGCGAAAATGAATTCATATGGGTCTCAACATATCGTTATATCGGCATATATTTATTATATTTTTATAATAAAATTATAATAAAAAAGGTGTTTATTATGTGTTATGTTACACGTGCATGTGTCATTTGTCATTGTCTATTGTAAGTTATATATTATAGTTTATTATAATTTTATAAAAGGTGAAAATATTTGGTTTTTTTTTTTTTTATAAAATTTTTCAAATTTTCCACCTGCAAGGAATAAGAAAAAAAAAAATCAAAAAAAATCATAATAACTTATTATTTATCGTTATCTATTTATTTCTTTTGCGTTAGCGACACTTGATGACAGATGACTTGATCCGCCATCACACCGCAGTATAATAAGATTTTAGATTTATTACTTAGAAAAAAAAATCTTTTTTTAAAAACAATTACGTATTTTGCGGACACAATACCCTCCTATGTATAGTATCCTCCCTTTTTCCACAAAATACATAATCTTTTAATAAATTCAGCATGATAATACAAGGTCAATCCCTCGAAATTTGTTATGGATTCGGGGTACGGCGGTCCATAATAGACGGTATTCTCTTGGTAGAAAATATGGCCATCGAAGAATTTATCAAGCTTAGGAACCAAATACTTACTCTCGATGTCGAATACTTGATAAATAATTCCGACAAAACTCGGAATGCCCGAAGAAACGCAAAAAAAGGAATCGAGAGCTCCTCGTCCACAAAATTCATTTATGATATACAGAAGAAACAAGTACGCCGAATTACTCTCTAAGGGGGAAGAACGCAAAAGATCACCCGAATTTTCGAAAGATATTGCCGACAGTTGGAGAAAAGAATCCGATGACGTAAAAAAGTTTTTTAAAATTATGGCACGAGTGGCAGAAAAGCTTCACTCAATAAAATATCCCGACTACAAATACCAACCAGGACCAATAAAAACTAAACAAAAAAACAATTCCTCATCAGAAGAAACGGTCGGCGGTGATGTTAATATTGATCAACCGGCCAATCTAGTAAACAAAGTGTTTTTCAACGACGACATGTCTTCATTGATCGACCAATCATACAATTATTATCAAGAATCGGAATCGGAATGGGAATTTGGCCAATTCCTTGAACGCGATGATTGTGGCTCTCAAAATTATTGAAATTGATAATTTTCATATAGTATGAATTTTTTTTTCTGTATAAAACAACAAAAAAAACCCCAGAAAAAAAAAATCAATTTCTCTCTCTCAGTTCTCAAATTGAGAACACATTTTTGTTTATTCCTTTTTAGTAAATACTATCTGAGAATATTAGAAATTGTTTTTTATTGGTTTTTTTAATTTAGGAAATATTTATTTATTATTTTTTTTGGAATTATTTATTATCTTTTTTCTTTCAAATTGTGAGTAAATTATTTTTATTATTTATCTCGAATGATAGATAAATGGACATTGTGTTTAAGAAACGCTTTTTTTTAGTAATAATATTAATTAAAAAGGAAACACGCCTTTTTTAGTAATAATTATAAAATAGCGATGTAGTTTTACGCTATGACAGATATATATCACCTGCCACATATAGTAATTTAGATTTTATGATATAAACTATATGTCAAACACATGCTTTTTTAAGAAAGTTTTTTTTATTCATGACATAAGAATTAAATAAGCTTTATAGATATCTGTACTTTTTTTACTCTTTTTAGGATGCATAATAAAATTAAACGAATTTAAAAATTGTTTTTATTAAAAAAAAATTTTCTCAAATGTGGTTTTGTACGAGAATAAATCGGGTAATTTTTTTATTATTAACGATCCATAGAAATGGTTTTCAATTGTTTTTCATAAAATTGGTTTAGGAAGAAAAAAAATATTTATTATTTACTCACAAGAATTCATATTAAAAAAAAAAATCGCACAATCAACAAAAAATTACAGTTATTTCAGAAAATTCTTAAAATATTTAAAACCATTATATGGATGAATCTCATAGGCTGAAAATAAAAATTCACTATAGTAACTAATTACAGATTTTCGCTATACTGTACTGGTAAAAGATGATGTAATTCAACTTTCTACATTTCTATAAATTTATTCTTTCCATAAGTACAATACTCTGGCTTTAACTCCGAGTTTATTGTCATTTATGTAAATATATCAATATTATTTTTATTTCTGAGAGAACTAATCTTTGGGGAAGAAAATTATTTTCATAATGACTGCTTCATTTATTGATGATAGGTATATGGTTTATATACAATTTTATAGAATTTTTATTGCTTATTTTAAAATAGAGAGCCTATTGTTTAGATAAAGTTGGTATGTTTTTTTTACAACAAAAATAGAAAAATAAAATAAAATAGACAAATAAAATGAGAATAAATACATAAATAAATACATAATAGAAAGTAGGATAAAAAAATGGTACAAAAAAATCTAGCATATTCTAAAAAAAAAATCTCATTCATTTCGTTCATTTATCTGAAAATGAATATTCGACGTGAAAAAAAAAGAGTTACAGCACCCAGTATTCCCACGTTGTCCCCAACCGTAGTACTGACTGGGCCATCAGTGGCTTAACTTCGGAGATCGGACGGGTTCCGGTGCTTTTCACTGTGTATGGCCGTAACTTGAAGAGAATTAAAAATATATTTATTTAAATTATAAATTTTATAATACAAAATTAGAACTATAAATTCGAGTACGCAGAATAATTCCAATCCAAAGTTGTTCCGTGATCGATTTAATATCTTTAATATTAGTTGGTCTGCTGCGGAAATAAAATTGTCGTGTCCAAATAACTCATCGGTGAGCGACTGTCATTTATATATACGAATTAAAGCTTTTCCAAAATTTTTATGTCGCATAAACAAAAATCACGATCAACCGTATTTTTATCCAAATCTTAAAGAGTTCCTTATTACTCTCTTGCTTTTGAATGTCGTACCAGAAGTATTGAAGTGAATAATAAAAATCATCTCTAACTAACGAAGGAAATTCATATACTTTGCTTTATCTTCAGCTTTACTAAAAAGAAAAAAATTTTGTTGTATAATTAATATAATTAAAAAAAAATAATGCTAATATATTCTTGAAACTATATTTCTAATCTTAGTAAATAAATATTTACAGTATGTTTGGAATTATTATTTATGCATTTAAGACTCAAATTTTTTTGAATATTAAAATTTTTTCTACAATTTATTATTATATCGAGAAATTTATTTCAAAGTGTGAGCTTGATGTATGCATGGAAAACCGGAAGATACATATATAAGTGTGAGTTTTACTTTTGCGTATTGTTGCAGTGAATAATTCAATACAACCAAGTACTTAAAAAGTCAAAACCGTTCAACACAAAAAAAAAAAATGAATCAGAGTAGAGGAACAATTAAAGAAATGATGGCATGTATAACCAACGTTCCACATCAGATGTCAATGGCTAAGCATCTGGATTCATGTATTAGTTCAAGGAGTTATCGTTTTATCAAAATTAAAATTTAATATGTAATATTTTATTTACTAATACTTTATAAAATTTTAATACAAGAATATTTGTCTAAAGTATATATATCTAAAATGTAACGATATTTTGCCTGAAGTATATATAATGTACCGATATTTTGTCTAAAGTATAAAAATCTAAGATGTATCAATACTTTGTCTAAATTAGAATGTAAACAATATAACAATGTAAATAAACACAATGAGAATAATATGATTGTTCTAACCACCAATCACATTGACACTTATACTACATCACCGCCTACATCGTTTCCTCGTCGAGCATTGCTGCGAATGGCTTGCCATGTTTCTGTGATGGTTGAACTGGATTATTATGACTTGGAGAGTGATTGCCTTCAATAATTTCTTGATCAGGAAATTTCAAGGAATCGCCACGTTTCCTTTCTGTACTAACAAACCGAAGAGGGCTACGTTTGGTTACATCTTGATCATTGTCTTCGATAGTTTCTTGGTCATGATTAAGCTCATCTTCAGGAAATTCTGAGGAATAGTCACGTTTCCTTTCTGTACTAACAAACCGAAGAGGACTACGTTTAGTTACATCTTGATCATTGTCTTCGATAGTTTCTTGATCATGATTAAACTCATCTTCAGGAAACAAGGAATAGTCACGCTTCCTTTCTGTACTAACAAACCGAAGAGGACTACGTTTGGTTACAACTTGATCATTGTCTTCGATAGTTTCTTGATCATGATTAAGCTCATCTTCAGGAAATTCCAAGGAATAGTCACGCTTCCTTTCTGTACTAACAAACCGAAGAGGACTACGTTTAGTTACAACTTGATCATTGTCTTCGATAGTTTCTTGGTCATGATTAAACTCATCTTCAGGAAATTCTGAGGAATAGTCACGTTTCCTTTCTGTACTAACAAACCGAAGAGGACTACGTTTAGTTACATCTTGATCAT
>JADRCO010001920.1:0-16186 GCA_021464525.1 Rhizophagus sp. LPA8_4_AMF | reverse complement strand
CAGTATCAAAATGATATCAAAATACCATTGCTTGTAAATTTCAAGTTTCTGTAAAAATAATTTCAGAGCTCTATTTACTTCTAATAAAGGTAATAATAAACTTAAAATAAATTTATAATTATATAAATTACTTTAAAAATCTTAATATATATATATAAATTAAATATAAAATAGAAAATATTATATTATATTATTTTGATTTTTTTTTTTAGATCAATTAACTTTATTAAAAGTAAATGGTATTAGCGGCAAAATTCCAGTTATTTATCTATCAAACTGTTAGTATTTAACCATTTGCCATAACTTGCTAGGATTCTGAACATCTTTTATACAACTCATATTTGAATTTGCATGAAGTTTATATGTAAATTCTGGCCAAAATTATGTGGAGTATTTTCAAAATTTCATATCCTGTATTAAACTATCTAGTAATTAGGTTGTTTGAATTTTAAGTTTATTGGATTTGTCTTGGCAAGAAGAATTTAATGATGAAGTAAAATCATATTTTTAGTACAAATATTAATTGAGTTATTACAAAAATATATTTTATTATACTATTATTTGTGAGTTATATGAGAGGTTCTATCTTGCTAATATTCTTCTTAATATATTTGGTTTTATGAATCAAATACAGATTTCAATACAATAAAAATTAATAATTAGTAATATCACTAATTTTCATAAAATTATATTTTAAATAAATATTTATATACTATTTTAAAGATAATTGTTCAGAGCGAATGCAAAGAACACTGTATATACATGTATTAAGTAAAATGAATCGATCACGTGAGTTTCTTTATTTTCTCTTGTAATGTCATCAAATACACGTCACTTAAATTTTGTAAAATAAATTTGTGATACTGTACATTGATAAACAAGATAAGTGCAAACAATAAAAATTAAAAAATTTTTTCGCTTTAGACTCACAATGGTTTCTGTTTCCTAATTTTATTTCATATTATTAATATTTAAAGCTTAAAACTCCTGATACTAAATCCAAAACTACTATATATATATAATAATCTAAACTACTATTACTATTCTTTACCATTTATTTATCTATTTCTTTATTGACTAGTAACTAATATTTGTAGGAAAAGTCTATTAATTAATTATTACTCATTATGACAACTCATAACTTACCCTATAAAAAGGACTTATACTGATTAATTTTATATGATTAATTTACATTATTTTATTTGCAATTGAATTATTTGCTAAAGAATTTATATAAAAAAATAAGCAATTTTTATTTTATAAAAAATGTTGTTAAAGTAAGATTTATGGGAAACTATTTCTTGAATATTTTTTATATTTGCTAATATTAATTTCTTTACACTCAGTTTAGAATTAAATTTGGGTCTAAATAATATAATGATACAAAAAAAAGTCATAAATAGTAATATAATACCAAATATTAATATAAAAATAATTCTAAAATTTTTATAATTTAATATTATAATCATATAAATCAAAGTTTATTAGTTACATATTTATTTTACATAGGCCTAAAGTAAATTCTAAATTCTTAACTAGGGTTTTTTTTATATATATTAATTGTAATTTTGATGTAATTGAAATCCAATTAATAAAGTAAACCTTTCATTCCAAGAGGTTTGGTTCAGTAATATTGAATTTGTTATATAATATACCAAACGTTCTGGATAATTTGGGCCAAAATTGTAGTTCTGGCCAGAATTATAATTTCGCTTAACATAAATTTTCGAAAAAATTACCGCCAGCACTATAAATTTGGCCTGTATTAGTATATAGTCACATGACTGTTTGTTATAGAAAATACAGTATAATAATATTATTTATAGAGGCTCATTTTGGATGCATTATATAGTGTTTTATTATAAAAGTTCGTTATATCATCCAGTGAAATATTTATAAAAATCGATTCCGGAAATTTCGATTCGGTATAACGAGATTCGGTACAAACAGGTTCGTTATAACCAGTGGTGACTGTATTTAATTGAGTTTAACTACATTTAATTCTCTTAATTATGCTAAGCAAATATATGTAAAAATAAGCACTCTTTGAAACTTTGCTAGACCGAATCTTATTAAAAAAAAAATATCGCAAAAATAAGCACCACTTGCAAAAAAGGGTGCTTATTGATTTTACGGAAATTTAAATTTTATATTTATCAGTAATAGTTAAGCGTATCACGCGTGGAATATTCATGATCTCTTGATTCTTCCAGAATATTCCTTTATTAAATCCGAAATATTTGAATAAAAACAAATAAAGTAATAATTTCTTTATTTAATAATGGTCAAAAATTGACATTTGTTATAAATTAATATGATGTAAAAATACTGTAATAATTATTTGATTATATAACTACTTTAAACACATGTCGATAAATCAATATTCATTTCAAAATCACAGTACCAAGAATGAAAATTGGATTTATACGATTTTTCATCTGTAAACTATTCTTTCGTAGTATCTTCATCGTAGTAATGCTCTCCGTTTCTTCGGTTAGGTTTTGATATTGGCGTTCTTATAAACTCATCAAATTCTTCATCTGCTATCGTTGGCTTTCGTGGATTAGGTTTTAATATTGACTTTGTTGCTGGCTTTGTTGTTCTAGGTATTGATATTGGCGTTCTTATAAACTCATCAAATTCTTCATCTGCTATCGTTGGCTTTCGTGGATTAGGTTTTAATATTGACTTTGTTGCTGGCTTTGTTGTTCTAGGTATTGATATTGGCGTTCTTATAAACTCATCAAATTCTTCATCTGCTATCGTTGACTTTCGTGTTTTAGGTATTGGTATTGGCGTTCTTATAAACTCATCAAACTCTTCATCTATTATCGTTGTCTCTATCAAATCATCTTCGCTAGAATCCATTAGTTGTTCTTCTTTCACCTGTATTGAAATTGGCACTTTTAACTTATCTGTCACTTTTTTCGTACCATGATTTTTTTCTTCCTGCTCATGATCTAATTTCGTTTTGTTATAAAATTTTTTAGTCGTACGAGGTTTTGATTTACCAATTGGCTTGTTATCAGGATTCAAATTTAAAAATGTTGTTAATAAATCCTTATATAATTCCTTTGGTAAAATTTTCTTATAAGGTAATACTTTATCAGAAAATTCTTTTGAAGTTAAATTATAGAATCTTATAAAAGGAATACAATGTTGTAATGTATTCTTTAAAGAATTAAAATCATCTTTTGAATAAGTGGAATGATCTGAAGAAAGACCAGTGTTTTGGGCAAGACCCCATTTAAGAACATGATCCCATATTTGAACTTCATCCATTTGAAGATTATCACATTGAATAATTGAGATTAAAAGATTTTCCGGAATTTTAGAGAAATCTAATGATTCAAATATTTTATCTGGATCTTCAGAAATTAAATTAGTACAATATTTTTGAAGTTCTAAGTAAGAATTATTTTCAAAACTTGTTTGATATATTAAATTAAAATTTTGTTCCATCCAATTCGTTTTGTTTGTAATTAAAAAGGATTGTAAACGAGTGACCAATTCTTGAAGACTTAATCCATTAGCGGCGATCAAGATTTTAATAATATCTAAAGTATCATATTCTTCCAAAGATAATTTTCCTCCATAAATATATCTAAAATAAAAATAAATAAATAAATAAATAAAATATATTTAATAATAAGAACGTATAATTTTAAAATAAATAAAAATTAATTTGTTTAATTATTTCTCACCTTAAAATTATTTGAAAAATTTCTGGTGAAATATTTGGTAATTTAATTTGTACCAAAGTTCCATCATTCTTTTTTTTATTAGTTGATAAAATTCTACGTAGATAAGTAGAACGATAATTTAAAATTACCATGTGAGCTCGGAATATTTTTACGTAAGGATCTTTACCAACTTCAATAGTAATATCACAATATTCGTCATCATTTAAAATTTCAAGTAAATTTTGGGATAATTTTTGTAAAAATTCGTTGTCAGCCATTTTTTAAAAAATTTTCAGTAAAAAAAGAAAATGCGGAACCTTTTATATAACATGAATGTTACTCAAAGTTGATTATGTAACATTGACGCCTCCGCGAAGTTGGCGCAGCGTTCATCTCCGCGCATGTGATTGAAAGTAGATAAGCGCTATTTTATTTTTCATGTAAGAGTATATAAAATTACATTATTTGTTCAAATTATCTGTTCTTTACAAAGTTTAAAAAAAATCATTCACGTGATAGTGATACGGGTAATATATATATGTTTCTTTTTTGTTTGCGTTACAGATAGTTGAATTATAAATTAATCTTTGAAATAAAGTCACGTGACATAATTGATTGAACACTAAGTCACGGGGTGGTAAATTATTATGTGGTCAAGTTCTTTGGTCATAATTCTACAGGAAATGTTTTACCCGAGAAACTACGCATTATTTTATAAAAGTTTTGTGCGCAACCTATGAAGTCATATGCGGATAATTTGAATTCTATCTATCTAAAAATATCCCGGAAAAAAAAATGTTACATATACCATTAGAGAAATTATTTACGATGTTCATTATCATAAGTCACACTTAGTGCGACGGGTATAAGCGTATAGCAATACGTATAAATATTTTTCTCTAAAGTTTTTAACACGTGTTTCACTTTTTTTTTAATCAATATTTTCAATCTATATATTGTAATTCATATGAAGTCTACTCGATAAAATTTGTTTGAATCTGTAGATAAAAGTGAAAGCATGCGTATTGTACATTTAACGTTTTATAAATGGAATTTCATTTTTTATTACAAACCTTAAAATCTGAAGCAATACTTTTTTTGCGTTTACTAATGTAATAAATATACCGATCAGTCATAACAATAATAATAATGTTTGTTTAATTTAATTAAATTTGGAAAATAGTAATGAGAAACATTTCGCGGCTATCAAATTAAATTATACCAATGTCGGTGTTCTAATCAAATAATAAAGTTTTTGTAAAATATTGATTTGTCAAATAAGTATAAAACTGATAGTTTGTGGACTGTTTGTGGACGAAAATACGTAAAATCATGTGAATTTAACGATTTTTAAATTATTATCGTATATTTTTATTTTCAACTATATAAAGCTACATATTTAACGTAAAAATAAATGCTTATTCTCTTAATCTTTTTTGTAAAGAATATCATAATGTGCAGGACGATATAATAAAACTAAAGGATTTAAAGTATTATTCATAATATCAGGATAAAATTCACGGAAATCAATACATTCCATTGTATCAGATCCATTAATATAACCAATTTCAACTGGAACTTTTAGTACTTTGACTAATGCGATAATATGAAGATGATCAGCTTCTTGATCCATTGCCTCTACAAAGTTAGTACAAAACTGTTCCATATCAATTTCATATTCTAAAAAAGGTTCATAATCATTCCGATATAATTTTAAATAAGCCGCAGTAATTAAACGAAGATAATATACAATATAACAAGAAATTTCTTCATCTTGAAATGTTACTAATAACATATCTTCGTCAAGTTCCTCATCCACAATACGTTTAATTTGTTTTTCAATAATATTATAAGCATCTTCATAAATAATTGAATTATATCCGGCTGAAACAAGTAGTGTATTTGTTGCAGCCAAAGCATTAAGTGCAGATTGACAAAGAGCTTGATTTTTGGAATTCAAAAGTTGTTCAAGCCATGCAAACATAAATGCTAAATAATATAATCATTATGATGTGATTAATTACACGGAAATTTATGGAAATTCACGGAAACAAATTATACATTACCTCTATAAAAACTGTTGCCATCACTTCGACAACGTCTTATTTTATTGTATTTTTGTGCCAAGTTCTAACATTATTAATTATAAAGAATTAATTCTCTTAACCCATCATTATCATATAATGTTGATACGCAAAAAGATGATGACAAACCATAATTCTTTGCAGATAAATTTCTTTACTCTCCTCATATTCTTGATATAACAATTGAAGATCCTCAGTTGTACAAACAGGTGGTGTTTCAATTAGATCACTTTCCCAAATCAATTGTGAATTTTCCTGTGTGGAATTTAAGGTATTAGTTGAATGGGAAGTAACTTCAGGCTCTCGCGCAGTATTTGAGGTAGTAGACTGAGAGGTAATCACGGATTCTCGTGTAGTATTTGAAGTAGTAGATTGAGAAGTAACCTCGGGTTCTCGACTATTATTTAAGGAGGTAGATTGGGAAGAAATTCTGGCTCTCATTGCAGCATTTAAGGGAATAACAATTTTTGTATTGATAGAGGTTCCCTTATTTATCCGTGGTTTTGATTGTTTACTACCAGATTCCAGAAAATATTTCAATAATTCTTTGTACAATTCTTTAGGTATAATCTTCTTATAAGGTAACACTTTATTTGAAAATTCATTAGAAGATAAATTATAAAATCTCATATAAGGAATACATTGTTGTAAGGAATTCTTTAAAGCAATGAAATTATCTCTCGAATAATTGGAAGGATCCAAAGAAAGTCCAGGATTTTGAGCGAGACCCCATTTAAGAACATATTCCCATACATGAACTTCACTAATTTTAAGATTATTATTTTGAATGATAGAAATCAAAGATTTTTCTGGTATTGATACAAAATTAGGTGATTGAAAGATCTTTTCCGGTTCGTTAGACGTTAAATCATTACAAAATTTTTGAAGGACCGATAATGAATCATTTTCAAAACTCGTTTGATATATGATATTAAAATTTTGTTCCATCCAATTTTTTTTATTCTCAATCAAAAAAGATTGTAAAAAATCAATTAATTCCTCAAGATTAAAATCGTTAGCAGCTTTCAAAATTTTAACAATATCTGAAGTATCAATTTCATCCAAAGAAAGACTTCCTCCATAAATATATCTAATATAAAAATATAAAATAAAAATCATTTATAAAAAAAAAAAAAATGAAATCTATAATTAACGTATTTAAATTATCATATTCTTACTTTAAAATTATTTGAAAAATATCCGGTAAAATATTTGGTAATTTAATTTGTACCAAAGTTCCATCATTCTTCTTTTCATTTGTTGATAAAACTTTTTGAAAATAAGGAGAACGACAATTTAAAATTACCATATGAGAATGAAAAATTTTTACGTCAGGGGTTTTTCCAACTTCAATTATAATATCATGATATTTATCATCTTTCAAATTTTCAAGTAAATTTTGGGATAATTTAGGTAAAAATTTATTATTCATTATGATCGTTATTAAAAAAGATTTATAATTTAACGAATAATGCTTAATGAAACGACGGAACGTTTTTTTTATAAAAAAAAAAAAAATTTATATAAATTTTTTAACTTTAATTTCTTTTTTATCTTTATGATCTTTACGATTACCGAATTTGGTTTATCAGTGAGAAATTCTCTTATTGTACTTTTGCATTGCAGTACATCTTTTACAATGTTTTATAAGGTGTTATGGCTTGTCAATGATCTGCGAAAAATTTTTATTATATGATCGAAATGTCAAAGAATTTAAATAAGTCATCATTTATTTCTGTAATAAGAAGTTATGGCTTTTTTTCCTTAATATAATAATTGATAAGATTTTTTTACTTGATTATCAATTGATTTTCACAAGGAAAAATTTCGTTAAAGTTGAGGTAAAAAAAATTCGGAGAATCGGAATTTTTCGGTGCTGCTTTTTACGCGTATACTAACGCTAAGTAGATACATTTAAAATCTTATTTTTTTATAAATAAATTCATTAATATTTACATAATTATTAAATAAAAGTCTTATAAAAATTGAATTAACAATTATATTTTATTAATTTGAAGTTCTTATAAAAATTTTTTTATAGTAGTATTTATTAATCCAAGAATAAATATAAATTTATTTGTTAAAACGGAAGAGTTTATTTTTACCATCCACTAGAATTTATGCAAAAAATCTATTTTAATTGCACATAAAATCAATAAATAAATAAATTAAGTAAATAAATAAATGAATTTAAAAAGAATTTATTATTTTCTAAATAAAATTAACTATTAAAAAATAAAAAAAATATAAGCTAAATATGAACGTTAAAAAATAGTTACGTTAATATTTCAACCTTAAAATGAGAATTAAGTGATTTTCTCTTTTTGACATATATTTTTATTAATATAATAGAACAAATGTTAAAAAATTTATAAACATGTTTTCTGTAGGAATTTTTTTTTTTTATTTAAATCATACTTTTTAACATCATTTTTTCGATTTTTTTTTTGTTTTAAAATAATTAAAATAATAATAGTAAATAAGTTATAATTATTATAACAAAATAAAATTTAACATAAAAAATATATATAAAGTATGAAAATGTATATAACAACATAGTATTGAACTTTAGTGGTAAAACTTTAAATGTTTTATCTTGAGAAGAACATAGAAGATAGTGATGAAATATTAACGCATTGCCAAGTAAAAATTTTGCTATGGTAATTTTATACTCCTTTTAATAACATTAACATCATCCGTAACTTCTATAAATCGTGAAAGACCAACTCATAAAAAAATGCCTCGCTATAATCGCCGCAACCACCATCACAATGGTCGTCACCACTATCGCCACCGTAGTCCCTCACACCCCGATCAGTGGACTGACCACACCATACTTGGTCCAATGCAAATCTAATCTAATTATGTCATAAATTATTAAATATACTTGTAAAAAGATCATTAAAGATCATTATATTATTAGAAAAGCAATATTTCTATTCTAGAGCACTATTGTGACTCAGAAATTATCAATAAAAGTATACTAGAATTGCAAGGATTGCAGAAGTCAACGCAGCTAAGGTAACTCTCAAAGTTACTGTATTACTATTAATAACTGGGCCATTCAACTCCTCAATTGACTAGTCAATCGGTCCAATCAACGATACCTCACGAAAGAAGAATTTACCTACACGATGAATTTAGCTTGAAGCACTAAATTCCTCTTTAAAAAAATTGAGTTATTATGTATTTATGAAATGCAGTAAAAGCCAGCGGTCAAGCAAAGGTCAATGTTGCTAAGATAACTCTCAAAGTTACCTATTAGTATAAATCTTGATAAAAAATTTGAATTATTACAATTAAAGCATATCAAGTAGATAAAAAAAAGCGATTT
Source organism: Rhizophagus sp. LPA8_4_AMF (assembly GCA_021464525.1). Taxonomy (NCBI): domain Eukaryota; kingdom Fungi; phylum Glomeromycota; class Glomeromycetes; order Glomerales; family Glomeraceae; genus Rhizophagus; species Rhizophagus sp. LPA8_4_AMF. Next base: position 7,085 of record JADRCO010001920.1, on the reverse strand, counting down.
GTATGTTTACAAAAAAAAAAGTTATATTGAAATTGAACAAAGTAATACACACACAAAGTCACAAATATTCCACTGACAATAATGAAACTATAGCAAATGAAGGGTCATTGTTAGGTCATTGTTATAATATTTATTCATTAGAACTGATAATCTGATAACAGAACTTGTGGGATTTTTGTGTAAGGATGGTAAAAATCAGGGTCAAGGTCAAAATTGTGCATTTTCTCGTAAATACTGGGTCTTATCAAGAGCATCAATAGAGAAAGTTTAATTAAGAATTTGATTGATAATTTTATAATCTGATTTTTGAATCTACTTATGTTAAAATATGTTGTCTATAGAACAAAAATCTTAGGAATTTAGATAAACAAATTTATCATTTACATATATAAAAAAAAAAATAATTTATGAAAGGACTGAAATAGAACATATAATTATTTAAGGAGATAAAGAATCTTTAAACCCAATTTAAAATAATTAAAACAAGGAATCAGTTCATTTTGTGTTATGAAGAGAAAGAATAACTATATTTTAACCGATTTAACTAGTTATTTATAGTTTTATATTCTTGTTTTGATCACAACCATATTTTTATACCAAAATTCAATGAGATAAATTGGAGCACATTTATAAATTAATGCTAAAGTCCTACAAGTAATAATATGCCTTTTTTACTTTAGAGGAATGGTCAAATACATGAAAAATAAAGTATATGAGGTGCAAACTACAAAATACAGATAATTTCTATATAACATACTTGACTAAATCTACCATACAGGGCCACCCTTCGAGATATAATTATCCTTTCGTCAAAATTTTTAAAAATATGGGCAATTTCACATCACGTGATAAAATAAAAAAAAAGTGAGAAGGTTTCAAAGCGTCTATATACAGAATTTGATTTGACACACCATAGTAATGTACTTAATAATAAAACAACTGGAAATATTAATAATATTTAGAATAGAATTTGAAATACTAATAAAATGGACAAGTTAGAATTATAAAAACAAGGAGAATATTAAATAAATACCAGGAACGTTTCCTAATAATATGAGAGATGCTTAAAAAAATTAATTCAAAAATAATAAACTAACTAGAGCTTGCAATGACATACTTGTTATGATCTCAAAGAGTGGGAATTCAAAGCTTATCATATCGCCATCATAGTCGATCAGTGGACTGACTGCATAACGGACTATTTAATAGAACTTCGGCGAGATAGAAACGACAAATACCATAATACATATGGTAGAAGTCGTCAAGAATTTTGGACCACTATTTCTAGAAGCTTATATATAGGTATTACATTTAATAATTTAAATATGTATTTAAAATTACAAATCATTAAAATATAACCAGTTTAGCAGTGAAAATACCTATGGCAGTATTGTATAGAAAGAAAAACTAAAATATTTAATAGTTTTAGATATGATCTAATACACTTTCTTTAATCAACTTTGGATCATGAGAACATAATTCCAAAGTTTAATGCTATTTACATAAGAACGATGTAGTGACGCACAAGGGCAACGAGGATCGTTTATCTATGTTGCTGGTTTAAAGTAAACATCCCTACAGTATACTGTATGTAATATTTTTTACTTATAAATTTCAACTATACAGATATTATACTTCGCATCAAAACCATTATTTTTTCTGTAATTCAAAAATTCAACAAAAAAAATTCTTTCAGTTATGTTTTATTTTTTAACTAAACCAAAGGAAAAATTTTTAGTTAAAAATATGAAAGAATGTTTATTATACTTTATAGTTATTACAGCTACTTTAAAAAAATTTAGCATAATATAATATAGGATTTTTCAGTATGTAGGTCGCATAATTTTAAATATTAAATAAAATTTCTTCTTTAAAAAATGATGAAATTATTTTAATTATTTTTAAAAAGATTTGTGATAACAAATTATTGAGCTGAATGGATTAATAATTAAACAATTTTTCTAAGCGAATAAATATAATGTATTTTGAGCTAAAATAAAAATTTGGCTCATAATACCTCTTGGTTTTATAATTTATTTAAATTGTGATTCTCTCAAAATTTCTTACTCGACGCGTCTTCTATTAAGCACGATTGTGTTTTACTGCCATAATTATTTACGTACAGCTCTAAAGAGTGGAGGAAGGTAAAGTAAAATGGATAGAAACAAAAGCAATAGAGGCGAAAAGAGGAAAAAAAAATGGTGGATAAGTGTAAAAAAGTAGGAGGCAGTATGGGACAACGAGATGAAAATGAAAAAAAAATAAGTAAAAATAAAAGCTACGAGTATTATAGGACCGGCGCGATGTATTCTTTCTAGGGAATCGGATATTACCCTAGTTATAATTATAACTTGGATCTTGTCTATGATTATCTTATATTCATTATTTTTAACTTTTAAGCTTGCTACCTCTACGTAATGTGGAGAAATCCAAGAACAAGCATCGAATAAAAAATTTTTTCAATAATCAAACTTGTTTTTTAACATTCGTATTTTAAATGAATCTCAAACTTATATCCTTTTATTATTTTTTTTCATTATTATTTTATAATATAAATTGAACGATAATCGATGATACGTTATTGCCAATATCAATTAGAATATTCTGGAATTAATAAAGTAATTATTATTTATTGATGCTTTAGCAATTTGAAACTATCTAATTATAGATGGATAAAATGCTATATGAAAACTATGTAAACTATATAAAACCTATAAAACCAGCTTTTTGTGAATAAAAGATTTTTAAAAATAAAAATAAGCGCATCATGAATTTCTAACTTGAGAGTGTTTGAAGTTAAATGAAATATATGTAATGATAAGAAAAAAAATCAATAATTTAATAAAAATAATCGGTTGACACTTCCTTTATCGGTTATTGTAATTGATACGTTCGTTAATTTTAATGATTAAAAGATTGAACAGGAATCTTCTGAAATTTGATATACTTCATAATCTTCTACAGAAAATGTATCTCCAGTTCCCCTGATAGATTTTTCATAAGAACTTCTTTTACAACAACCGCCATTATAAGAATTATTTCCAAATAAAATGAGGTCACCGCTACCAAATGATGGACCATAAGAAGAGTTATTAAGTATAGCGGACCGTTCGTTCTTCACACGACTTAAAATACAATCATCATTTTTAAAAGAGAATATAAAACTATTACTAGCAGTACCATAACTACTTTTTGATTTCCATACAACCGGATTATACCCTCCAATAATCTCATTACCGCCGCCTTTTACTTTAACAATTGTTAGAGTGCGAGATTTATTATCACAGATTTTGTGAAATTTTTCGGGTGAAAATCCATCACGAGATCCACTAATTAATAATTTGAACTCATATGAAGAAGTTAATTCATCAGTAATTTCTAAATTGTCAATCCATTTTGTGATTATTTCAGCATGCTTAAATGTAATGATGTTTGAATCTATACCTCCTGAAGAAAATTCTTTGGACATACGACGTTCTGGCTTAGTCTTTTTATTTTTTGCTGCCATTTGACTTGTCTCACTAGTAGTCTCCTCGGTCGGCACAGTTTCTAATTGAGCTACCTCCTTGGTCATCACAGATTCTAATTGAGTTATCTCCCCAGTCATCTCAGATTCTAATTGAGTTATCTCCCTAGTCATCTCAGATTCTAATTGAGCTATCCTCTCAGTCTCTTCGATCATCTCAATTATATTAGTCTCTCGAGTCACAAAATCCTCATCAGACATCTGAGATTCTAACTTAATGTCTTGAGATTCATCGTAGCGAGATCTTGGCCTATCATTTGGTTTATTGTTATGACTCAAAAAATATTTAACCAAGTCCTTACATAATTCTTTTGGTAAAACTCTCTTAAAAGGTAATACTTTTTTCGAAAATTCATTAGAAGTTAAATTATGGAATCTAATAAAAGGAATACACTGCTGTAAGGTATTCTTTAATATATCAAATTCGTCTTTTGATAAATTTAAAGGATCAGAGGAAAGTTCTGGATTTTGAGCAAATCCCCATCTAAGTATATGTTCCCATACTTGAATTTCATCCATTTTCATATGATCATTTTGAATAAGTGTGACCAAAAGTTTTTCTGGAATTGAATAGAAATTTAATGAATTAAATATTTTTTCTGGTTCGTTAGACGCTAAATCTGTACAAAATGTTTGAAGATTTGGTAAACAATCATATTCAAAACTAATTTGATATACGATATTAAAATTTTGTTCCATCCAATTTCTTTCATTTTCGATCAAGTAATATTGTAAATAATTAATCAACTCTTCAAGATTAAGTTCACTAGCAACTTTCAAAATCTTGATAATTTCTGATACATCATATTCTTCCAAAGGAAATATCCCTCCATAAATATACCTAAAATAAAATAAAATAATAAAAAAAAAATTCGGTTGTAAAAATATATATATATATATAACATTGTATATTAAATTATTTTATCTATTTATAATTTAAACCTTTTCTTACCTTAAAACTATTTGAAAAATTTCTGGTAAAATATTTGGTAAATTAATTTTTATCAAAGTTTCAGGATTTTTCTTTTCATTTGTTGATAAAATATTTTGAAAATAAGAGGAACGACAATTTAAAATGACCATATGGGCATGAAAAAATTTTACGTAAGGGTCATTACCAACTTCAATTATAATATCATAAAATTTATCATCATTCAAATTTTTAAGTAAATTTTGTGATAAAGTTGATAAAAATTTATCATTATTCATTTTTTTATTTATTTATTTTTTTTTTTTAATTTAAATTAAATTTTTTTTAGTTTCATGAGAAAATTTGGAAAATAATTTTTTGATCATTTAACTTTGTATATTTATGGTGATACCGGTTTGAATACGTTTTATTTATTCGTACTACATCGTTATTGTTATCAATTAATAGCATGTAACGCAAGTACTGTACTCCCTGTACAAACTCGGTTAAATTATAACTCTGGCCAAAATTGTTTAATGCCAGCTATCCTAAAATTTAACACCGCTAAAATAACGGAACTTAAGGTAAATTGGCGGCTTCTAAAAGTTTATCAAAAAAATTTTTCAATAAGGTGACACAAAGTTATAAAATTGGTTTTCATACCACAATTTTCCTTTTTTTTTTGAAACCGGTCGCTCAGATTATTTTTAAAAACAAAATTTTTTAATCAAAGAATTTTATCAATAAATAAACGCTACTAAAGTTGTTCTTAACAACTTTCATGAATTGTTTTCTAGAGTCAGGCTGTGGTGAAAAAAATTGCGTAAGTTTCCGAAATAATTCATTTTCTCCTGATTGGTCTAAATATCTGTACTGTATCGACATTTTTTTTTTCTTAAAAAAATCACTTCCATTGTTAAACAACTAGGTAATGGGAACCGCGTCCGAAGATTTATAATCACATGATCATCAATAATACATCATTATATTAACGTGTTACGGTGGACATTGCATTGTATTAAAATTCACACGTCTATAACTCTAGATTCTTCATCCCAAATTCCGTGAGAACGCTCCAAATAGTTGTCTTTTATATATGACATCTTCCTTTTCAAAAAAATAAATAATTCAAGCTTTTTTAGCTTTTTTAGATACTTCTCAATATAAAGCTAAAAATTTTTTTTTCAAAAAAGCGAGGTGTCATATTGTTTTTTAGGTTCTTGTCTATTTCTTTAATCTTTTAATATTGCACAAAGATTAATAATGCATGATTTTAAGTTTTCGGAAACTTCTATGGTTTCTATTTCAAGTCGTGCGCGGATAAATTACTTTCCGAGAAAAACTTATATACTGTATATCAGAAAATAAAAAATCCGAATTAATCTAAAATACCCGATATTTAATTCATAACCGGCGTAAATTAAGCGCTCTTTATAACGAATTCTAATGTAACGAATTATTTAATACAACGGATTTTTTCTTGTGGTACATATTTTATCATATGAAAAAAAATCTTGCATTCTTGTTAACCCGAATTTCACTATTTAAGGGCTGTATGGCCGTCTAACGAACTAAAAGAAGTAAACTGTACAAAGTGCATATATAAAATGAATCGGTTTATAACGAATTAATTTTATAACGAATTTTTTTTTTGTTATAACGAAATTTTTGTGAAATGAAATTTTTTATAAAGATAGTTTTGCACAGATTAATTCACAAATATAGAAAAATCGCACACCTATAACATGATAAAAGATAATTTTGATTAGAAATATCGCACACCTATAACATATTCATAAAATTGATAATGGAAATGTTCGTGTTTCGCGTTTGTGCTTTAACATTTTTTATCACTTTTTTATCACTTTTTTACACTCTAAAAAATTAAGCCTATTAAATTATCTAAAACCTAACTTTCTAATGAACCACCTGTTCCTAGGAAACGTAAGTCACTAACTGCTACGCAAAAAAGAGAAATTTGTTTAAAAAAAATCATCTCCTTTTTTAAAGAACAAAGACCTAACCAAAGAGTATGATGTAAGTGAAGGGATGATACGTGATATCTTAAAGACAAAAGAGCGCTGGCTTGCTATAGATATTAACTCATATCAAGCTGGTTTACGACGTGAAAGAATGCTTCCTTTCGTTATTATTGAAGAGGCTTTAGCACTTTGGGTGGAAAATGCCCTCCAGGCTGGTCTTGTTATTACAAGGATATTCTTTAACTAAAGCCTTGGAATTTCTTTATTGTGTAATGAAGTAAAGTTCAAAGGTTCAGATGGATGGATTTCTAATTTTAATAAACGTCATAATCTTAAACAATATAATATGCATGGAGAAGCGGCAAATGTGCCACTTGAGATCGTGATATGATGCGTGAAAATCTTCGCCAAATTCTAAACAATTACAATCCTGAAGATATCTTTAAGTCTTTAACTGTGATGAAACAGGACTTTTTTAGAAAATGCGTCTTAATCGCACTATATCCAATGGACCTGTTCCCGGAAAAAAACAATCCAAGGATCGTGTGACTGTTTTGCTTACTTGCAATGCAACCGGGCTGAAAAAATGCGCCCCTTGTTTATACCCAATAAAAAGTAATTATACTTATAATATATTTAAAATCCTTTTAAAATATACTTAATTTTT
>JADRCO010001919.1:0-16199 GCA_021464525.1 Rhizophagus sp. LPA8_4_AMF | reverse complement strand
GCAATGAATAATTTAGCCATATGTTATAAAAATGGAGAAGGAACAGAAAAGAATTTAGAAAAGCCTTTTATTGGTTTCAAAAAGCAGCAGAAAATGGGTATAAAATTGCAATGAATAATTTAGCCATATGTTATAAAAAAGGAGAAGGAACAGAAGAGAATTTAGAAAAAGCCTTTTATTGGTTTCAAAAAGCAGCAGAAAATGGTGAAGAGGAAGCAATGAATAGTTTAGCTATATTTTATGAAAATGGAGAAGGTATAGATAGGGATTTAGAGAAAGCCTTTTATTGGCATCAAAAGATAATAGAAAGTAATGAAATAGATTCTAAAAATGAAGTTGGATTATGTAATGAGTGCAAGAAATTGCATATTAATTACCAGTGGTGCCAACAATGTAATACTAAACGTTTTCAACAAGATTTTTCAAAGTGGACAAGTAAAAATGAATTTATTGATAAATTTATTCAAGATGCACAACTAAGTTCCAAAAATAGTTATGAGGTTTTAGAATGGATACCTTATAATAAATTGTCAAAAATTAATTATTATGATAAAGGAGGATTTAGTGAAATTCATAAAGCTATCTGGTTGGATGGACCTATTTATAGTTGGAATGCTGAGAGTCAAAAATGGAATAGACAAGCAGATCATGAGGTCATTCTTAAAATACTTAATAATTCATCAAGTTTAGATAGTAAATTTTTAGATGAGGTATAGTATTTTATGTATTATAACAAATTTTATTTTTTTTACAAACATTTGATAATTTTTTTTTATTTATATAGTGGAAATATCATTATAATTGTCAGAAAAAATCATTTTCAAAATTCATTCAATTTTTTGGAATTACTCAAGATCCAAATAATTTAAATTATATAATAGTAATGAGTTATGCAAAAAAAGGAAGTTTAAGAAAATGTTTATCTGATATAATTAAATTTAAATGGCAAGACAAGTTACAATTATTGAAAAAAATTATATTAGGACTTAAAGTAATTCATGAATCAAATTTAACTCATGGTGATTTTCATGATGGTAATATTTTAATGTCAGATAATCATAATGAGTTATTTATTATTGATTTAGGATTATGTAAACCTATAAGTGATTTACAAAATTCTGATAATAATGATAATGAAATTTATGGAGTTTTGCCTTACATGGCGCCTGAAATATTAAGAGGAAATCCCTATACTCCAGCAAGTGATATTTATAGTTTTTCAATGATAATGTGGGAATTTACATCAGGTATTCCTCCATTTAATTATGAAGTACATGATCATGATCTTATCTTGAGAATTTGTGAAGGAGAACGTCCCAAAATCATAAAAGATACTCCAAAATGTTATATAGATTTAATGGAAAAATGTTGGGATTCAAATCCTTCCAATAGACCAACCATAATGATGCTTGAAAATATTATATCTGAATGGATTAGATGTATTGTTGAATATTATAAATTAAATAATGATGGAAATAATAAATATGAGGTGCTTAATATTGATAATCAATTAAAAAATGATATGTTGGAATTTGTACAAGCAAACAAAGCAGAACAAGTAAATACTCCTGTTATACATTCTCATTTACAGGCATGTTATATAAGTCGCAAACTTACTGAAATTTTGAATCAAAAAAGTTTTGAATACATTACTGAAATTTCAGATCAAGAGGAAACTCAATGTTTTGAATGTATAATTGAAAATTAATGATTATATTAATTGTTCTTTATCATTATTGATTGGATGATTTATCAGTTATTATATGAAACATTTATATTATGTATTTTTACAATTCTTAAATAAAGTAAATATTATTACTACAAGTATAATAATTATTGAAATACTTTTTCATTTGCAATTTTTTTAACAAATTTAATATTCAAATACATACTTCAAGTATTTTTTATAACTAAATACCTATAATATTATCATATAATTCATTTATTGAAGTTATAAATTTTTATATATATTTTATTTCATTGATCTATGAGTCAACTGCAAAGGATTTGTAATGGAAATCTGGTTGGCATTATTCAAGAATAAACTCATCTTTCCAAAGTTGAGGATTAACTGGATACCATTATTTCATTAAAAATACTATTTGCATGGGCTACTTATAAAATTCTTGTTATGAGTTTCTAAACATTTTATTGTATAAAAAATATTTATTTAAATCTACAACTAATTTTTTTTACTAATTGTAAAAATTTAAAAATTTAATAAATATTAAATATAAGAAAAAAATAAAAAGTAGATCGGTCACGTAAGTTAACTCAGTTGAAGTCCAATCAAAGTTTAATTTGGTCTGCATCAATATTCACATGACTGTGCTAAAAATTGACTCAAAAGATCATCGGTCACCGTAATGCATAAACTGTAAATTTCAGACCACTCAGTAAAGAATATACTCTCAATTTACCGGCAATCATTTACCAAAAAATTGGATAAAGTGAAAAAACTCAATTCCGGCTGAAATTAAGTTTTTGTTGTATGGGTCCTAATTCAGTGTTTGAAATTCAATGTGCGGAGTGTGCGCACGCACAAAATTTTAAAAGCTCCGCACATGACCAAGAATTTTTATGTGCGCTTTGCGCACATAAAAATTTGCACATTTGCGCATATTCTTATATTTTCGTATATTTCCGCACATTGCACATAATGTTGCGCACATAAATATTTCAAATCATGTGCGCATTCCGCACATGATTTAAAATCTGAATTTCAAACACTGGGTCCTATTAAAAAGAAAAGTTGTGAAATAAAACCACCTCATTTCTATACTTAGAACTTTCTAATGAGTCTAATGTACAATTAATATTCATCAAACAATACACCTATTTCGGACATTACACCAATTGCAACGAGTAGGTAAATACTTACAACTTTATTGACATATATGAAATATGAGTATGAAGAGCAGCACAGAATGAGGAATAACAATTGGAGTAAAGATACCGTTAAGTGTTACTATTGTAATGGAAATGGACAGTTACAACCTTTCAACCTGTTACAATTATTTCGGCTGACCAAGAACTAGCTTCGCAGTTCGGTCATATTCTAACATCATGACCAATAACTGGATTATTATGAAGACGTTCAAAATCATGCATAATTACTTCATGTACAGTAAATAAACTCAACAAACTATTTAATTAACATATGGTATTTTACCTGTAAAATTTAATGCTAAAAATATCAGTATTTCAAAAACAGCATGATCCCAGTAACTCAAAAATTTTTACCTGAATTAAGGTACGCCAAAAACACTAGTCTCTTGTCTTACAATGAAGTAAAAATTATGGCATATTATTGGCATTCATAGTTACTCGAGGTAGTAAGTCAAAGGGAAGGTACAATTAGTAATATAAGAACTTAAATTTTCATTTATTATTTCAAGTAATTTTAAAAAATAATTATCAAATAAAATAATCATTCACAAGAAAATGTGTTTGAATTTTATCTTTTGATAAACTTTTAAATTATCTATTAAAAGAAATGAGGGAATTGGTCCTTCATAGTTTCAATTTCCAATCTTTTGTCAGCTTAACTAATGCATACAAGTTGAATCTTTGATTGCTAAAAAGCTTTAAAGTAATCTACAATTTTAGTTTAAACATGATGTATCAATCTGGTTATCTTTTAACAACTTGAAAATCTTCATAATTCTTTACATTAAAAGTATTATTACCATTTAATATAGACTTTGCAGAATATCAACTTTATAATAAGAAAATGGGGTTTGCTTTGCCAAGTACCATCATTACTTTGAAATAGATCATGACCACCACCAAATGCTGGTCCATAATGTGTATAACAAAAAAATAGCAAAAATTTTTTAATATGACCTATTTGACCTACTGCATGTGGAACGCGGGGAGCAGATTAATGGTTTCTATTTGTAAATGAGAATATGAAACTATCATTTGTAGTCATATATTCGTTACCCGAATGCCAATAAAGTGGTTTATATCCTCCAACAATTTTGTTCCAAGTTTGAAATTTTTACTACAACTATTGCAGCTCCTTTATTATCACATTTAGAATGGAATGCTTCACCATCTCTACTAGCACGATAAAGTAAATTAAAATTATAAGGAATATTCTTTACATATAATAAGATTCATTTTTCTTTTCAATCCAGCCAGAAAACATAGCAAAATGTTGACGCTCAGCAATAACAGAATCGCATTTTGATTGTCTGGGAGGTTGTAAATTCACATTTAATTGCTTATTTGGAGCCGTGTGATATAAAAGTGTGTTATTAACCAGATCCTTTGCATTGATTGGTATTATTTTTTAAAAGGATATACTTTAATGTTAAAGTCTTCTGAAGAGATATGATTAAATCTTATTAATGGAATAATTCTATGAATAGTCCTCTCCAATATTGCGATTTCATCTTTATTCCATTGATTGGGATCTTGTGAAATATTAGAATGTTGAGCAAAACACCATTTAATCAAGCTGTACCAGATAGCAATTTCATCCAATAATAAATCATCCCTTTAAAAAGTAATTTCAATAAAGGTGCTTTTAAAGTGATGAACTTATCTGAAGTAAATAATGTTTCAGGTTAAATACATTTTGATAAACCACTTAAGAATTTCAATAGGGTTTTGTTGCAAAAATTCATCTTGATGTTTAGCAAAGTATTCTTGTATATATTTGATTAAGGTTTCAATATTAATCTCATCGACTGCAATCAAAAGTTTTATAACATCAGGTCCTTGTAATTTTTCTAAATCAATATTTCCACAATAAATAAATCTGCAGAATAATCATTAAAAATATTATAGGTTTTAATAATATACGATTACTCGTATGATTTATCAAATAAATTCTAGAAATATTTGGTTTCCTAAAAATAAATTTCCATACTTTTTCTCAGATCATTCCTTAGAAAAAGGCCACATGGAAATATTGAGACCTGACCTTCAGTTGTTCGTAATACAAGTGAGTGTGCATGTAATTCTTTTACGTTTTCATTTTCACCAGCGTAAATAATAATATCATATCCTTCTTCAGTTTCCAATAATTTTTCATAGACGTCAATAACTTCTTGAGGACATTCAAAAGGCATTTTTTTTCTTAAACGAAGTTTTGAATGAAAGTTAAAATAAATTGCAATAATATTGTTACGCCTTATCAGTTAAGCAAAATTAAATATTGTACGACTTGCAAATCAAGCATAATCACATGCAATACAATGAATTAGACGTATGGACATGCAACTTTGTTGTCCGGAGCGACAATATATGTCTACGCACTATGAAACTATGAAAAATGATCGACCACGTGAATTTCTCTGGTCATCACGTGACGTCATCAAATGAAATCGAAAATTTTAGGTTTAATCTTTCTCTTCGGACTTACAACGGATATCACAAAATTGTTTTTGTCCAGAGGAATATGTATTCGCAATATAAAAATTCGTGATCGTTTCTCTGTGCCCACGTGATCTTCAGCCAATGAAACCGCAAATTTTAGGTTTATCTTTTTTTTTGCTCCGCGGTTTCCGTTTCCTGGCCTTATTCACGTACAATTGAACTAAGGTTTATTTCGAGCTTACAATTAATTTAAATTAAATGTTTCGTTCTGTATCTCAGAAGTCAAATAATCGTAATTTGCATTTGGTGGTGTGCCAAAGGTCAACATAAATAGAGATTTGTAACTTATTTTATTTAATTTATTCGTTTTATTCATTTAATATTAAACCTTATGAAAAAATTTTGAAATATCTCTCTGTTCAAAAATTTTCAGACATTTAACAAAAAATTTTTTTATAAGACAATTTACGATTTATCAGCAGAATTATAGATAATTCAGTTCGGTCCATTTACTGAATTTTATTTTTCCTAGTGTTATTTTTTTTTTTAATAATTTTTAAATTTACTATCAACAATTTCTCATTTTTATTACACATGATTTAATACTCTTTGGAAATACAAACTTATCATCTTAACTTTTCACACTGAAAGTTCTGTTGAAATAATTTCAATATTTTCACAAATAATATAAACTTTCAAAATGATAAACAGCATGTTTACAAACGCTTCTTTTTTTATTTAAATATGAAGATAAAAAGTTTATAACATTATAACACAATTAAATTTATTACGTTTGGATTTAAAATGGCAATAACATAATTTATTATTTTACAAAATGAAATTAGGTTACACGATTTTATTTTGGAAACATTAAAATTATACGATTATACCAAAGCCTATTTTTTATTGTAAAATTTACGAGAACTGAAATAAATATCCAATCTCTAGCTAAGGCTTTTTTACTATATAAAGCAACCTAATTATATTTTAACAACTTGAAAAACTTCATAATCATCTGCTTTAAAACTACCTGTAGGTATATCAATTTTGGGATAAGAGCAATTATCCTTTTTATGACTATGCCAAATACCTCCATAAAGATCTAAATCACTCAGGGAACCACCAAAGAATGGACCATTTCCTGAAAAACAACCAATAGAACAATTGTCACCATTACTATAACTTACTTTAGTACTTTTAAAGTCATTTATATTTTTAAACGAGAATATAAAGCTATCATAAGTAAACTTCCAACCCGAAGTATCCCAAGAAAGTGGATTATATCCTCCAACTATTTGATCTGTATTATTGATTTTTATTATAACTAAAGTAGCCCCTTTATTATCACATTTTTTATGAAACGCTTCAGCTGTATTACCGTCCCTACTAGCTCTAAATAAAAGTTGGAAATTGTAAGGAACATATCCAGAGATTTTTTCTTTTCTATGAATCCAATTTGCAAATACTTCAATATGATTTTGATTAATTATAACGGAATCAATTTTACATTTTGATCGTCTAGGAGGTCGTTTATCTTCATTGAAGTGTTTATTCTGTGTCATATGAAATAGAATTACGTTATTAACTAAATCTTTTGGCATTATTTCTTTAAAAGGATATACTCTAATACCAAAATTTTCTGAAGAAATATGATTAAATCTTATTAGTGAGATAAATTTATGAATTGTCCTCTCCATAATTGTAATTTCATCATTATTCCATTGTGTAGGATCTTGTGAAATATTGGAATGTTGAGCCAAACACCATTTAATCAAATAGTCCCAAATAACAATTTCATCTAACAATAGATCATCCCTTTTCAAAAGTAATTCTAATAAAGGTGGTTTCAAACTAATAAATTTATCAGAATTTAATAATATTTCTGATTCTTCGCATATTTTCTTAAGTGAATGATTTAATAATTCTGTGAAAGTTCCATTTTGATAAACTGCTTCAAGAATTCCAATGGGATTTTGTTGTAAAAATTCATGTTGATTTTTAATCAAATGTTCTTGAATATGGTTGATTAAAGTTTGAATTCCAAGTTCATCCACCGCTGTCAAAAGCTTTAAGATATCAGGTCCTTGCAATTTCTCTAAATCGATCCTTCCACAATAAATAAATCTGAATATAAAGAAAAAAGTTTTAGCTGTGACATTTAATTTAATATTCTATAATCATATTTATAATATTACCTTAAAATAATTTCAAATAATTGAGGTAAAATATTAGGTTTTCTAAAAATAAATTTTTCATCCTTCTTCTCAGGAAATTCCTTAGAAAGCTCTGTGCGAAAGTATTGTGACCTAATACGTAAAATATTTGAATGTGCATGTATTTCTTTCGCATTTTCATTTTCACCAACGTAAATAATAACATTACAATTTTCATCAGTTTCAAGTAAATTTTCATAATCATTAGCCACTTCTTGAAGGTATTCAGAAGGCATCTTTATTTTATTAATTTTAACTGTTAACCAGAATTTATTCAAGTATTTATTGTTAAAAAAAAGTTTTGAATTTAAATGTTAAATTTTGTACAACACACTCATGGAACACAATCACATGTAATTACAGGATTTCGATGATGATCGGTATAATCATAATTTCAGCCAGTACTATCCTTAATAATAGCTAAATTAACAAATCATTTGTCTAAAAAAGAATTTGGTTTGTAGATCGGATTAATCATTTCTAATTATTTCTACCAAATGTTTTTTAAGTGTATCATAATTTCATTTACATACAAGATATCCTTCTTTTAAAAATAATTTAGAAAATGACATTTCATAAAATCTGATGTACTAAGATAAAAGTTAAAACCTTTTTAGAGTTTTAAAATTGATTAAAGTATCACAAATATAACTATAATATTTTTGAAGAAAAATAAAAGAAAACTAAATTCCGCTACGTTTAAACTTCGTCATATATAATACTCAACTATACTTTAATAAGAATACTTTATCACTCACTCAGATTATTGGTTAAAAAATTTTATTAATATTTAATAAACGTATTTCAGCAAAATTGTAAAAAGATCAATTTTATTATATAATGGTTTAAAATATATGAGAAATATATTCTTTTTGAGTGAAATGATAACAATTACTTCATTCCAACTATTTATTTTTTTTTAGCAATTTGAAAGTCTTCATAATCATCGGTATAACAATCTCACCTATAGAATTGATGCCATTACTAAAGACTACTTTTACATTTTGAAGGTCATCCTTAAATGAGTATGTAAAACTATAGTGTGTAGACTTCCATTCATCACTTGAACCCAGCTAGTAAGTGGGTTATATCCTCTAAAGCACTAACTATTTGTTCGAATTTGTGATTTTTACTTTAACTAAAGTAGCTCTCTTGTTATCACATTTCCATGAAATATTTCTACTAACTCTATATCGAAGATAGAAATCATAGGGAATATATTTGGAGACTTTCTCTTTTCTATAAATCCAATTTGCAAAATTTAAATGTGGTTTGATTAATTATAACGGTATCAACATTATATTTGATCTTCTAGGATGTCGTTTATCCTTATTATTTAATTGCTTATTTTGAGCAATGTGAATAGAACCATGTTATCAATTAAGTCTTCTGGTGTTTACTGAAAAATATTACAAATCTTATTAATTGATAAATTTATGAATTGTTCTTTCTATAATTGTGATTTTTTCGAGTAGGATTTTGTGAAATATTAGAATGTTAATTCAACACCATTTAACCAAACTGTGCCAGATAACAATTATATCATTCCTTTTTAAAGATAATTTTAATAAAGGTGGTTTCAAACTAGTAAATCTATCAGAACAAATATATAATATTTCTAGTTTATCGCAAATTGTGCTAAGAGAACAAATTCAACAAATCTGTGAAAATTTCATATTGGTGAATTATTTCAAGAATTACTACAGGATTTGTTGTAAAAACTCCTGTAATCAAATGTTCACGAAAATAGTTAACTAGAGTTTGAATTCCAAGTTCATTCACTACAAAAGTTTTAATAAAATGTCAGGTCCTTGCAACTTCTTTAAATTAATCCTTATGTAATAAATAAGTCTAACTGAATATAAAAAAAAATTATTTATTTATTCAACTTAATTTATGATGTAAGGAATTATAATATTACCTTAAAATATCTTCGAATAATTAAGATGAAATATTAGACTTTCTAGAATAAATTTACCATCCTTCTTTTCATGCCATTCCTTAGAGAATGCCACACGAAAATATCGTGACCTAACACGTAAAATGTATGAATTTGCATGCATTTCCTTCACATTTTCGGTTTCATCAACGTAAATAATAACATCACAAACTTCTGTTTTAAGTAATGTTCAAAATCATTAACACCTTCTTGAAAGCTTTTTGGAAGCATCGTTTAACAATAAATACCTCTGTAAATTCTGTTCAAAGGTTTAGACATTTAAGTTTTAAATTTATTCGGACTCACTCATGCAGCACAATCACGTGTAATTATAGAATTTCGGTATAAGCATCAGAACTATGTCTTATCATTACAAACATTTCTAGCTTTTTTATATACATATAGTAAAATTATTTTTATCGAGAAAATTTTGCATTTTTTATATCTTTAAAGTTTACAAGTAAAATCAAATTAACAAAACACTTCTACTGTAGTAGCAAAAATATAATACGCACACGTATGAGAATTATTCTAAGCTAAAAATTTATACAATAATTATTTTTTAACAACTTGAAAAACTTCATAATCATCTGCTTTAAAACCATCTATGTGTATCAATTTTAGGATAAGAGTTATTATTCTTTATATGACTATACCAAGCACCTTTATAAAATTTCAAATCACTACCACCACCAAATACTGGGCCATGATCGCCCGAATAATAACATATAGAATATTTATTACCATTGCTATAACTCACTTTTGCACTTTGGGGATCATCTTTATTTATAAATGAGAATATAAAGCTATCGTAAGTAGACTTGAGTTTCTCTTTTGAATTCCAATCCCAATAAAGCGGATTATATCCTCCAACTATTTGCTCTTAATTAGTGATTTTAACTACGACAATAGTAGCTCCTTTGTTATCACATTTTTCATGAAATGCTGTGGCTGTATCACCATCTCTGCTGGATCTATATAAAAGGTGAAAATTATAAGGAATATACTCAGGAAATTTTTCTTTTCTATAAATCCATTTTGCGAAAGTTTCAATGTGATTTTGATTAATTATAACAGAATCAATATTACATTTTGATTGTCTAGGGGGTCGTTTATCCTCATTTAATTTATTTTGAGCATAAAATAGAAGAATGGTATTAATTAAATCTTTCGGAAATATTTCTTTAAATGGATATATTTTAGTAACAAAATTTTCCGTAGAAATATAACAAAACCTTATTAATGAAATATATTTATGAATAGTTCTCTCCATAATTGTGATTTCTTCATTATTCCATTGTGTAAGATCTTGTGTAATATTAGAATGTTGAGCCAAGCACCATTTAATCAAATTATCCCAGATAACAATTTCATCTAACAATAAATCATCTCTTTTCAAAAGTAATTCTAATAAAGATGGTTTCAAATTAATATATTTATCAGAACTAAATAATATTTCTGGTTCTTCACAAACTTTCTTTATAGAATAATTGAATAAATCTTTGAAAGACGTTTCATTTTGATAAACTATTTCAAGAATTTCTTGAGGGTTTTGTTTCAAAAATTCGCTTTGATATTTAATTAAATATTCTTGAATATGACTGATTAAGGTTTGAATGTTAAATTCATTTACTGTTATCAAAAGTTTTAGGATATCAGGTCCTTGTAATTTCTTCAAATCAATCTTCCCACAATAAATAAATCTGAATATAAAAATAAGTTTTAATTACGATATTTAATTTAATATAAAATATTGCATTTTGGTCTTAAATTTTGACTAATATAAAAACTTTAAGATTACCTTAAAATCATATCAAATAGTTGAGGTGCAATATTAGGTTTTCTAAAGATGAATTTTCCATCTTTCTTTTCATGCCATTCCTTAGAAAATGCAGCACGAAAATATTGGGACCTAATACGTAAAATACTTGCATGTGCATGTATTTCTTTCGCATTTTCATTTTCACCAGCATAAATAATAACATTACAATCTTCATCGGTTTCAAATAATTTTTCATAATCATCGGCCACTTCTTGAGGGCACTCGAAAGTCATTTTTTTTTTTAACAAGTAAAAGCGTAAGTTGAAATGTTGAAAGAAATTCTATTTCAAATGAAATATGTATCTTTACTGTAATTGGAAATAACATGCAAATCATTTCATGGGAACCTATCACAAACATACCGCAGCCGGATTTCAGTACCACGAGCGAGACATTGGATAAATTCTGCTATTTTCTTTACAAATTCGTTATATAGTGTATATAGTGCGGAACTAAAGTAATTTCACCAGAGTGGTAATAGCATCATATCCATTATTTGTTTCGGGTAGTTTTTTGCTTCTCTGTAAAGTCGTATGGTTACATCAAACTGTTTCCGAAAGAACTTTCTACTTTAATACTTCATCTACAAAATCTAGAAATTTAAGAGAGTTGTTCGATCGAATTAACATTTTGTTTAATGACTTAAATCCTTAGAGCTTTAAAAATTTATTATAAATTTAATTAAAGGAGAATTATAAGCTTAATACAATCTAGTTAAATGCAACCTCATATATGTGCAAATTATTTCATTGCTGGTTCTTTATGATAATATTTTACGAGGAGAACAAGTGAATAATTTGATAGTACTATTTAAATTAAAGAATCTCAAGCGATTGTTACCAATAATAGTTTTTTTTGGTTTTTTTCAATAATTCTATAATATTTAGTACTTCTATCACCCTTGCGTTCTATCTTGCTCAGAAGATTTCTCATGTCAATAAATTTGCCTTATTTATACCTTTTGTTATGTGAATATAATATTACAACGTAGTTTTTTAACAAGAAAAGCAAAAATTCCTGAATCATATGTTTGGAGAAGTAGGAGAAATTTATGTAACGATCATCATGAATTTTTGTGAAGAATAGAGGTTTTCTTTTCGGCCCAAATTTGTTTGAATTGTTTCTTTCTTTTTTTTTTAATTTTGAAAGTACAATTATTTTATGTAAATTCATGAGAAAAAATTTTCCTAGTTTAAAAAGATCATTGATCATATACAATGACTTTTGTGTAAAATACGAAAAAAGTTAACGTTTTATTGAATCAAAGAAACTTCTAATTCTTGAATTTTATATGATACATCGATATTATAACAAAAGAAAAAAAATCTGAAGGACAAATAAAAAATGTTTGTAATCTAATAGTATTCTAATTAATTCTAAAAATGATTTTCTTATAGCGATCCTTTGATTCATAGCAAAAATTTTCTTAAATAACTTAATTTGCTATACCTATTAAATTCATATTGATATTATACTAAATTATGTAATAAAAATTCTATAAATTTATATCTAGTTGAGTCACATCACTTGATCATTGTGCAGAATATGCAGAATTGTTTTTATTCCATAAAGTCATTCAGCTTTCCAAAAGGAAATATTTATCATTTTTTTAAAAAATAAAATCTTAATTAACATCATATTATTCGCATCATTGCCATTTTTCCGCATCGGGGAATCGAACCCCGGCCGTCGTGGTGAAAGCACGAAATCCTAACCACTGGACCAATGCGGATATTAGGCCTGTTCAATTCTGATCGTTCGATTTTTTTGATCGAAAATTCATTAACCAATCCTAACATGTGATCAAAATCAAAATTGAGTACTTTGATCGGCTTATTGAACGATTAACCTTGGTCACCTTATTTTTCGTATAATAAAATATTTTTCTTTTTTAAAAATGGCAAATAAGCAATACCATAAAGGTATAGTAAACTTTTTGAGGGTGCATATTAAAACTTTACTAAGCACCAGACTCGTTAAAAAAAAGCGATCAAAAAATTCTACTTTTTTGTAGGTCGATAAAATCGGGTCACTGATCAGGTCACACAATTTCATCAGCCAATGTTTATCAACTCAAAACCCGATCAAAATTCCGAACGATCAGAATTGAACAGGCCTATTGATACATTAATCGTCAATTTCAATAAATATATGTTAATCATATGGGCTGATTTTTGGAATATAACGCACCCTCTACCTGAAACAATTGGTTAGACTTAATAATTTAATATATATTGACGCACCTCTTAACTGGATCAATTGGTTAGATTTGTTAAATATATGTCTCAAAATCAGTATGGTTAACAATGCAAAAAAGTATTTTTAATATAATTTTAAAATATTATCAAGATAAGTTAATAATTTAGAGTATATGTTGATTGTATAACATATGTTAATTTAATCTGCAAAAGATTAATAAAGCTATTCCAAAAATCCGCCCATATGTAATCGGTTTTGTTTTACAATAATTTTTTTCCCAGAAATAGAAATTCAATACAAGATTGACAAAACTTAAATAGTTAAAACATCATTAAGCGCTTTAATTAACGAATTTTGAATGTAAACGGACAACGGAGTTGAGGCTCTAGTGGTGCCAAAATCTATAATATTAAACGCAGGAGTCAAATTCCTAATATTTAATGATCAATATAATTAGTTATAATACGATACGTATATAGATAAATTAAAAACACTCACACTCTTCGTGAACTTGTGGGAACTGGATTCTTAGTTTCCCGAACTAGGACATGCCATTCGCCGTTCCTACAATATAAAAATATGAATTTCTTTGTTTAAAAGATGAAGAAAAAAATTTTTATACTCACAAATTAGTATGACAATTAGCCTTTCTAAAAAGAAAAATACTCCACAAATTACGAATATCTTGTAAAATAAGTGACTTATTGTTAAGTAATAATTGTGAATTATATAGTTTACTATAAATAAAATATGTTATTCCAATAAATGGATAAACATCTTCAAGATATACTATATTAGAATTCCTTAAAAGGTAAGTTATCCCAAGAACAAATTTCATAAATGTTACTAGTGAAGTAAAATTATTAGGAAAAATTTGTTGATATATTTGGGAATTATCAGTTAATATGATTTTTGTAGGATCGATATTCTGATTGGTTACTGCATCAACAAATTTTTGAAAGTTACGATCTCTTGGACTTAAAACATTCGTTGTATTATTATTAATAATATTTCCACTTCGACACCAATTCACAATAAGAGGATCCATATATGTATTAAATAAATTTGATAATATTTCAGAAACGTTATCAATGTTATCATGATAAATAGACGACCGATAAGAATACATTTATATATTTTTAAAAAATATTTTAGTGTAAAAGTATATGTACTACGATTAAATTAACAAGAAAAATAGGATAAACAGATAGTGAAAATATTTACATATTTTATTTCTAAAAGTCGAATCTCGTGTTAAACGAAAGAGCAATCTTTTATATTCTTTTATTCAAATATCAGTTACACGAAAACATGAATATTTGATACAGTATAATAAAATATAAACAGTATACTAAAATAGTCATAGTTACTTTTATATAACAAATTGCAAATGGCCTTTTAAAGTCAGGTAGTTAAAAAAAGAAACGCGTGTACTACTTAAAATTATGCAACCATTCCTTTGCATATTCTTAATATATATTAGGCTGTTTCTTCAAGGTTCTACAGCCAAAATTCAAAAGGAACTAACGTTTTTTCTTTCCCTGTTTAGTCCTCTTTTTGACACCTTAACGTTAAAACGTGCTACAATAATCATGAATTGTTGCGGTGTGACGGAATTTGCAATCCGTTAACTACTTAATTGTAATTTTTTGCTGATCTTACCTTTCACCTGAATACTATTATGGTTAGTATGGTTAGTAAATTACATACGGTATGTCGGATGAACATTTCCATTATCATCTATCGGAGTCGTTTTATACTAACTACAATTTGCTATGATTATGTTATATGTTACTTTTATTATTTATATAATAAAAATTTTTATTATAAAATGAAGCTTATAAATAATGTTTAATTGAATTGATTATTATCATTTTATAATAGGAATAGAATTAAAAGGTTTAGTTATATTGTTATCTTACATTCATCAAATTCTATTTCATCTTCATTTGCACTTTTACATATTTTATATTCAAATATTCAACTTCATTAGTAAAATTAAATGATATTTATTATAAATACAAAAAAAATTGGTATAATATACTTTTAAAAAGTAACTCTGTTGAATAATCCCAAGTCCATAATTAGTTTGATTAGTTTTAACACGTTTACCTACTTTAAATTTTTAAAATTTATTAAAATAACATAAACGTAAACAAAAAAAAAAAAATAAGAATAAACATAATCAAGCCAAATAAATATTTACCACTATTGTCGTGAGGTTCAGGATTTAATTCTTCATTGTTTCGCTTTTTTAAAAGAGATTGAAGAATTTTGAATTGTTATATTTTGTGATGATAAACTAACAATTAAATTAATTAGTACACGATATAATACATTCAAAATATAATTGCAAATACCTTTCAACGTCTATATCAAGCTCTCTTTTTCTTTCGAAATATAATTGTAATTATAATATAAGAAAATAATATTCATTTTAAAATAGTAATACCTTGTTTATTAATTGTTGGGATGAATTAATGGATAAACATTTAGAAATTATATCACTTAATGGTCTACTTGTATAAATGGCTTCTGGGTAGGGATGGAAAAAGTTCCAAAGCGAGTGACTTGGAGTCGACTTTAGAGCTGAACGTCAGTTCCATTTTTGAGCCAAACCGAGCAGCTTGAGTGGAATGATCAGTTCGAAGAGAGTCGGCTCTGAGAGTCGGTTTGAGAACCGACTTATTTTGTAAAT
>JADRCO010001918.1:0-16203 GCA_021464525.1 Rhizophagus sp. LPA8_4_AMF | reverse complement strand
TTTTTTTTTTTTTTTTTTTTTTTTTTTTTTTTTGTTAATATAAATGTGATAAATCTAAAACTTTTTTTTTTAAATGAAGGCTTGGGGATCATTATTATACGGATGACAAAGCAAAATTTCGAGAAGACTTAAAAAAAAGTGGACTTGAGTACACGTTCATTTACAATGGAGTATTTCAGGAATCTTTTAGCTGGATGGGATTTGATGTTAAAAAGAAGGAAGCTACGTTTCTTGTGGATGAAAATAAAATTATATCAACCACTTCTCTGTCTGACATTGCCAAATATACTGTTGAGTCACTTAAAGTACCAGAAGCTCGTAACGGTACTATCAGGGTTGCTGGCGCGGCTTTAACATTGAAAGAGTATCTTCAAAAATTTGAAGAAGCTACTGGTGAGTTTTTATCTTCGTTCTAAACACAGTCTTTTAATACAGTAACTAATCGTGATACGTACATTAAGGCTCGAAATGGAAAGTTATTGAAGATAAAGAAGTACGACATCGATACCTAAACAAGATCGACCCGGTTCCTTCAGAAGTGGTTGATTTCACAGTCATGGCTCTTAATCATGTATCATTCGAAAAGCTTGACAACGATAAATTCAGCTTCACCCCACGTCCTGTCACTGAAACTATCAACGCGCTTATTTCACAAGCGCAATAAGATCATCTTTCACATATTCCGTCGTTTTAATATTAATTCTAACGTATTTTAGTCAGTTCATTATAACGTAATCGTCGAAAAGCAAAATTTTCTTTTGTAAATAAAAAAGCGAATTTGGAATACAAAATTCAATTTATCGTCATTATGAATAATTTTTTCTATTACAGTCAATAATTACATTAAATTGTATGAATGTATTAATGAATATGTTTGCTCGAGAATGTTTTCTTAAACCCGATTTTTTTGATTTTCGTTATAAAATAATTTAAGATTTGAGCATGATATGTTATAATGAGTTTATCTTCCCAGTATCATCGTCACTTTTTAGCTGCCCATCAAAAAAATTTTCGATAACGTGAAAACTTCTAACAGGGGGTAGAGCACCCTTATCCTGAACCACGGACCAGATTCTTATCCTGGTCCAGTGAATTTAATTGGATAAAATTTTTTTATGCAACATTGTCTTTGAAAACATTTCGCAAAACTTTTTACAGTATTAACAATATTTATTTCAAATAAAAAAAAAAAAAAGTTTTAAACTAAAACTCTGAATAATTTTGTTACCAAATTGTTATATTTTTAAAGGACACATTTTTTAGCACGTTAGATTTTGCAGTGTTATTATTAAATAAATATATATATCTGATATATATATTTATTGGCATTAGTATAAAATCAAAAGAACACGGAGTATTATCATTTTACCATCTTCAAATATTATATAGAAGTTCTAATATTATACAGTATATCTGCTAAACTTAACCAAATACAATAACTAATAATTTATTAAAATTCTCATTGAAAAAATAAATAAATAAAAATGAGTTAGCATTTAATATAAGATGATAATGATATTTTTTAAAAAAATAAAAAAGGTGTACGTTCTTGAAATATTGTAAAAAATGAGAGAACCAGGAAAGAAAATATATAACACAAAAAATTAAAAAACGGCTATTTATTATTATGTTGTCCAATCAAATTTGATTAGACCAGGCAGGATAAGCATCTGGATCAGTAAGAGTCCAGGTTAAGGAGTCTCGGGGCTACCCAATTAATAAAAAAACATGCGAGTAAACAGTCGGATAACCTTTTTTTTTCTGATTTTTGGAAGTACCTTTATATATAGTTTTCAAATCCTATTTTAAACCAAATTTTTTTCTTGATTGACCACTTCACCATAGTAGAAGTGCTGGAAAAGGGCCTCCACTAATGTGCGGGCTACCTAAGAAATTGCCGGTTGCCCAATGACAATTTCTTATAGAATGGGCCATACAGCGGAGTGGACAATCAAGAAGAAGACGATACGCGCTGTATTGGATCCTTATAAATCCAAATTGTGTTAATATATCAATGGCGTCTTATTAGGCACCAGCGTGAGAGCCGTAAGAGTTTCTCACCGTTGCCCAAGATTATACATTATGATCCAGTTACCGTTACGGAGCAAATCCTCATTAACGGAGTTCGTGTTCTGTGAAATAATGATACGGTCACAAAGCAAAATCAACAAAATCCTTCATATAAAAATTATACCATGATTTGCGTGAAAATTTATTTGAATATTTTATGAATCAGTCAAATAATAATCTAGAACCAAAGAAAAAATAGCGTAATATTTTTTTTTTTAATAAAAAAAGTAAAAAAAATTCTTTTAATTTTTGTTCCTATTGTTCCTTATTGTTAAGAGTATATAATAAATAGTTTGGGTATGAATATCAATTGTTGATCTAGAAGAATTTTGGTGAATCATTAGAAATATATTATCAAAGAAAACTGAGTAATATAAGTTCTTTTAACAAATTCATGTAAACAGGTTAATAGTTATTTCACGGTCACTGTGGGAATATCATGATTTCCGGGAATCCCAAAGTTTCCCGTAAAATAGCTATTGTATAATTAATTGCGAAGCTGCAGTACTGCACACAGCAAAACACATACGAGTAAGAAAAATCCATCTTTTTTTTTATTAATTATTTTGCATTGAAATTTTTCTTTAAAAAGGTAGATGTATTATATTTTAAATTTAGTTTATGTAACATGATAATAAGCATAGATAATTACTGTAGAAATAAAAAACATTCACAAGGGAACTACATCTTTCCCATAATCAATTCTATATTGAATCAATTCTCCCCCAGATCTTCTTTTACGTCTAAAAAAATACCGTCTCTAGTCGCATAAACGCCAATATCCTCAACATCGTTACCGTAAAGTTTGCCATTGTTATATGAAGAACGGTTTGGCTGTAAAATTGCAAAATAATTACAAAAATGTTTCTATCACTTCAAGAAAGTAATTTTAAATAAATACTTTTCTTGATCATTTCTCAATACTCCCCGGAACCGCGTTATGCATCTCGTTCAATGATTCTACTTCGCCTAAAATAAATCCATTTTAAGAATTTAAATTTATCATATATGACACGTCAAAAATTGCTTTCTCTAACACTACCTTTGAACATTACACTAGAATCTTGTCCACTATTCGGGCTTGGAATTTTACCTTCGCTTCGGAGTGACTCCATCCTATAAAAGAGATGACATAAGCATTCACATGAACCTATGATTTCACTTCGTAAATAATATGCAAACGTACAAATCATTATGATATTTTACAACAGAAAACGCTTCTTTCAACGTAGCACGTTGTCCTTTTTCTTTTGCGAGTTTGTCCATTATTTCCAAAGTCAACAAGATCCTTTCTAATTGCTCTTCACTTGCTGTACATAAAAAGGATGATGTTAGTAAATAGACTTGAACAAGAAGTGTCTATTAGTCTTACACTTCACTGGATCAAGATATGTTTTACCGTATCGGTGTAGTCAAACAAGTATAATAGGCTTCACATGCCTCAAGAGTGCCTTTGGCGAGGTTTTTTTAAGTCTTTTGTAGAGCAAAATATTGTGTTCAGTAACATGATTGGTATATTATTGGTCACTAAAATGACTCATACTTACCAGGCAATTCTTTTTCTAAAGCATGCGATATGGTTGTTAATTTTCTTGATATTCAAATTTGATACTTGAAAATCAGATCAGATATAGGAAAATAGGATCTGTAAAATTTAACCTCACGTGTATGCCGGGCAAGTGGTAAAAGTGGAGGTGTTTCAAAACTCATTTAAAATTGAGACTTTTTGTGGGTAACGTTTTGCGGCGATATTTAATGAATGACAACTTGAGAAGACTGAATTTACGTTTATGTGTGAATTTATGCAAGGAAACCACGTCTTTCCCTATTCAAATGCTTTAATAATTAATATGATCTAGGTTTTTAGATAGTATTTTCTACTTGCTTTTCTTATTATGCATTGGAAGCTTTTAACATATAAAAAAATTTTTTCCAGATGATATCTGAAAATATTGAAATTTGAATCAATTCAAAATATGAACTCTACTTTAATCCTTGTTTGAAATAAGTAGTAACCGGTCACAATTAAGGGTGAAATTGTGCCCTCTCATTTCTATGTTAAATAAAATTTGTAAATTAACTTGAAATATATTTTTTCTATGTAAATCTTTTCCTTGAAGAACAGAGAAATTACAGAATTCATTCAGGAAATATCCATATAAATTTCCAAGGTATAATTAGTTAGGTGGGTAGTCTGCTACTTTGGCACACCCACTGGCCCTTCACTTTGCCTTCGTGGGAAGAGTATCTTGAAAATATGGGATTGATCTTTATTTAATGATTAACATGCATGATACCAATATGCAATTTTGGTGGAACGTCAATATCGTGTGATGAATTGATAATCTGTCTCTAAACAAGGTGAAGCTGTAAACCACAATGTGGTTGAGAAACGAAGAATAACTGCAACGGACTTTCGAGCTGTCGGAAGCAAAACTAGCGAATTATTTTTAATGGTCGGCTTGAAGTGACACATACCAGTCTCGGTGTTGTCCCGAATGAAATTTATTAAATTACGTTTGCCCAGTTTTTTTTTTCATTGAAAAAAGATTTTACAATGAAGCTAGAATATAGTAAGCAGAAATCTTGGACTGTTGTTAAGACTTAAGATCATAAAGTTGTGGATAGTATCGCAGTTACCGGGATAAAAAAGAGGATATTATCCAAGGAATTTGCACGAAATGTGGCATTCAATACAACACAATACTAAACGAGACAAGTACGCTCGACCAGTTGATACGCTTCAATCGCTTCAATGCTAATTGCACTTTGTTTTACATCACGGAATACACGTATACGCTAATTTAAAAGATAAATCCCGAAATATGGGCAAAAATCTTAATTAATTTTCAGAATAAAATTGGAAGAGAAGCGAAATATTTAACATGCTTTTAAGAAAAAGAATACATGAATCCTAGGCTATATGATGTGAGTCCTGTATCATATTATCTCTCTCGTTTCTGGTAAATTTCTATATCTAATTGTTTTATTTTTTAATTATAATAACTAACTATGAGATTCTCATAGCCCAATAGTCTTTTTCTATAAACATTAGATTTCAAACATCTATTTTACTTTGTAAAACAAAGCCTCATATCTCACTTATTACTTTCACTTAGTATCAAACTGGATAAGTTTGCAAAATCACTAAATAAGCGTGCTCTTGAATTGGATGAAGAATTTTCCAAAGATGATAATCGCTCTAATAAAAAGTCAAAAATGGTTTATATATTCACCCTTAGGATACAAACTTACGCCCAGACAGAGTCAAAGCTTTGGTATTCAAGTTTCATTCTATTAAAAACCCACGCAAATGATTGTTCCAAAGCGGAAAGTTCAACAGAGTTGTTTGATCTTGTCAATTATCAGATCTGTTTCAATTAAATTTAGTAATAATAAAATATCATTTGAATTGGTTAAAATGAAAGATAATTGGGAGTTTTATTTTGTTATTTGGTGTTGAGATTATATTGAAAATATATTCTGAGAAATTTGGTCTACAATGGTATTCTGAAGTCATAATATTAGCAATAACTTAGGTGTGACTAGATTTATGGACTAGAAGCATCTTAATAATCCTAATCCTAAAGTATAAAAAAATAATATATATATTTTTTCTATATTAACAAAATCTAATTCTTTATTTAAAAAATTATTTTGTAAATCTCATAAAAAGGCCAAATAACTTATTTAAAAATCAGTTATAGACCCTTACTATTTAGGAAATTTGGCAATTAAAAGGATTTTCAATAGTTACATTAATATTAAGCTTAAGAAAACGTAAAAAGTTTATTAATCATTTACATATAATGTGACGCATAAAAATACAAGATTATTGTCCCACAAAATAAATGAAGGAAGAATGTTTGTAAATAAATTAAAATCTATAATTCTATCCATACAATTGACAAGTTCTTTCATGAAAATGATTTCCATGTCTTCTAATTTGATCGAAATCAGCCAAGCACCTGTAATGTAAAAAACAAAATGTGAATTCCGTGAAGTAATAACGAAAGAAAAATTATTTTCTAAAATAATATATATAAATATAAATTACTTACAACCAACAAAACTCATATCTACAATTTTGAACTCTACAAGTCATATGATTACAACCACCATTTTTAGTAATTCTAACGCCGCATTTTGGACATTTTTTAGTTTCACGATTAAGTAAATCTTGAGTAGCCATATCTTCACCTTGTTTTGCTTCATTATATTGTTCACAAGTAAGATTATCATGCCATGGAATGTCGTGAGTATAACATGATTTTTGTCCACATGCTTTACATGTCATTATAGGCTCCTTATCTAATATTGAGAAGAAAAGGTAGGGAAGTTAAAATCATAAAAAAAAAAAAAAATTTTAAAGGTGAACAAGCTATAAATACTTACCACTACCGGAGTGAATTTGACCGGAACCGCAACCAGCACTTTTACACCACCTGAAATCCGCCATACTACTCAAAGCTTGTTTTAATGACAAACTGTCATATCTATAATAATTAAAAAAAAAAAAAATTATTTTTTTCAGAAAAAAAAATTATATTTCGCTAAATAATAAAAATTCCTTTCCAAAGTAGAAACTAACTTACCGTTCGAATAGATCACCATCAACAATTCTTTGAACATCATCATATGCAATCAGAAAACCACAATCATCACCAAAAGGACAAAGAATACCTCCAACATCACCTTTGGTATTTAATTGAGTTTCAATGTGTCGAGCAACACAACTTTTACAAATATCATTTGAATGTATACAATTATTTGTTATTTTTTTAAATTGATTTAAATCATAAGTTTCTATGCAAATACTACAATCTTTGGTGGTTTTAGAAGTAGAAGAATGAATGGAATTGGTAGATCTCTTAGAAGTAACTTTTAACGAAGAAATAAATTCATTAGATTCATTAGTTTCATAATAGTTTTTATAATCATATAGGAATATATTCCTTACTTTCATTTTCACTGTCATCATTTTCGCTATCATTATATTCGTTATCATCATTTTCGCTATCATTATATTCGCTATCATCATTTTCGCTATAATTATATTCGCTGTCATCATTTTCGCTGACATTATATTCGGTTACCTTACGTTTAATATAATCAGAAGTAACAGAGAAGCGATATTTCTCATTATTATTTAGAGAAAGATTTGAAGAGGATGAAGTAGTTGTGTAAGTAAATGGAGAGGAAGTTGAAGTAGTTGTATAAGTATATGAAGAAGTAGTTGAAGTAGAAGAAGAACTTTCTTTTTTATAAGCAGGATGAGAATTTGATGTAGTTGTATAGTTATACATTATTTACTCTTTAAAAATTTAAACTGTAACTACAATTTTTAGAAGAGATAAATTGAAATTAAAAACAAAAAAAAAAGAGAAAAAAAACCAACTTTCATATATGTATTAATTTGGTTTGTTTGTAATATTGTGTAAGGTATTTATTTAAAAATTTCTGCGCACAATAACACAATGAAAATCACTACGGATATTAATTAATTTAGGAACATTTAATAACTTTTAGCAAATATATAAGATTTCTCCTCAATTTCAGATACAAATAGTACATCATAACCATTTATCCAATTACCATTCACGGTTTTTTTACCCATACGACCACCCGGTAATATTTCTTGAATATACCAAAATTTAGTATCCAAATTTTGAGTATAATAATATAATTTTGAATTAACTTCAAAAGGGATAGCAACATGAGCTGGTTGCCTTAAATGACCATGAGCAGTTTCAGGACCCATTTTACCACCTTCAAATAATTCTCTTATAAACCAATATCTACGTTCAACATTATGACCATAATAATAAGTTCTATTATCTATATTAAAAGAGAAAGCTACGTGATGAGGTTGAGAACATTTACCACGAGAGGTTTCTTTGCCCATTTTACCACCTGGCATTAATTCATGAATTATCCAATTATTTGTTCTGGTATTATGACCATAATGATATATTCTACCATCAATAGTACGAAATGGGATTGTTACATGATAGGTTGATTTCCATGTCCCACTTGAAGTTTCTTTACCTAATATACCACCATCTAATAATTCTTGAATATACCAATAATTTGAATTTAAATTTTGCGCGTATAAATAACATTTATTATAAATTGTGAATGAGAATAAAATATGATATGGATTTTCTAATGTACCACTTGAAATTTCTTTACCAAATTTTCCTCCTTTTAATAATTCTTGAATATACCATGTATGGTCATTTGTATTATGAGAATAATAATATGTTTTGTCGTTAATTTGATATGAAACTGCTACTTTATCATTAAACTTTTTCGTAGAAGAATAAGAATTTCTTTTATTAGATTTGATTGATAAGGATAATGTTTTTGTGAGTGATTGACGATTTATACTCTTATTGCTAGATGTTGTAGTGGATCCTCTTGTTCTCTCTGTTCCTGCTTTACCGTCCACTAATAATGCCCAATATCCTGCCATTTTTTCTTATGAGGGAGTAATAGATTGTTTTAAGATTATAAATATATTGTTTAAAAAAAAAAAAAAAAATATGTAAATAAAATTTTTCAAATGTTGATATTTAACAAAATGTATTTTCTTTAATTTTGTATTTATATATTGCCTGTACGACTTGAATGATGAAAATAAAAAGAATTTTTTTCTCTCTTGAATTTTATAAAAAAAAATTCTCCTCAATTCGCGTCCCATATATATATTTAAAAAATTAATCTATTATTAGCAAAAAATGTACGAAAAAAAATTAATACATAAACCTGCATTAAAACAAACAAACAATTTACACAATAATAATTACGTAATTCTGTTTTAAAACGAGCACGAATCAGATTAATTATATTAATTACACATGGATTTCACTTAAACAAATTTGGATCACATGAACTCCTTTCATTGGTCCTTATAAGTGAAAGTAATATAAGAAATTTCTAAAATAAAAATAGACTTTATTGCCTGATTTAAGCAAAGAACTTTATTTACGTAAAATAAAGAAAATATTAACTGTTGAAAAAACATTTCCCCGTAAATACTTAATATTATCGATGAACAATAAATTCAATTTCATACATGTAAAACCTTTATAAGCTAATTTGTAACAAAAAAATATTAGTAAAACAAGGAGCATTCAGTATTAAGAATAAGGAAATGTAAATTAATTATATCCAAAAATATCAAAAAAAAATAAAATTCCGATTTCTTGTTTCAGATTTTTAATCAAAGCTGATGTCATGTCTCGTGCGCACATTTTTCTGACAATTCAAAAAAAAATAATACCTTTAATATTCTTTTAATATTCTTACGTCAAAAATAAAGGAGTGTTTTGTGAAAATGCATAATAAAGATTAGCCCCAAAATTTCCTTTTTCCGTGCTCACCGAAATATTGTCTAAATTAAATCCGAAGTTCATTAAACTAAAATAAGTTATTATTCCATGGTTATGGTTATTCATAAAATTAAACAATTTAGGGGTCATAAAAGCTAAATAATATGTACGCTTTGTAATATTATGTATTTATGCCCATTATACCCCAAGCTGGAATTTAAGAAATGATGTTTCACAGATTAATAAGTATTATGTTTATTAGTCCATTTATGGTCCTGTGAACCCTCGTGCATACTTGGCATTATGTTTAGATTCTTGGTCAGAATTGTTCTTTCGTGCTTGAAAATCTTCAGACTTTCCTGTTTTTGATTCCAAATTTCATAGTATTTTATGCTGAAACCTATTTTTTGAATTTTATTTATTATAGATCCCGTACCTTTTTTGTTACAGAATAATCTGCATTATCGAACAGCTCATTCATACAATTTATTTATAAAAATAAATCTAACTAAAAAAAAATAAATAAATGCTAATTGTTTATATTTAATAATTTGACTTTTATGAAGTTTACACGTTTGAGAATTAATATTATTTTAAAACAATTTCTTAAAGTCATTGTATTTATTTTTTATAAAAAAAATACTAGAATATATTAGCTCAAAAAAATTAAGATAAGTTTAACAATATAATGAACCACAGGAATTTCTTCCCAAAGTCATTCATGTGATTTTTGTGGCAATTTTTCACCTTCACATGATTTTTGTGACGTTCAAATTTTTGATTGGCTCAATTAAAAAAAATCAAGCTAATTTGATAATTTACTTAATCTTTAAAGTCTTATTATTCATTTAACAAAAATGCTAAAATAATTTCTAGAAATATATATAGTAAGAGTTAGAAGAAAAAAAAATGATATTTAATTAATAAAATTCCACAAAAATATGGAAAAAAAATTTAGACCTTAGTTATGAAAAAATAATAAAAATAATATTTATCTTTTTATTATTTTTTTAATAAATAATCTTAATGCACTAGGAGTAAAATTCACTAAAGGTAAAGATCATCTCAAATAAAATTGCTATAGGCAAAAATCACTTCAGGTAAAATTTACCTGAAAAGATTTTTATTATATTATATATATAATATATATTTATTATATTAAAATTTTAAAATTTCAATTTAATATAATATTATATACAAAATTAATTTATATATTATGTAAATTAATGTAAATTTATCTTTGGAAAATTTAATGTATTACATATAAATTAAGGTGAAATTCACCTTTATCAAATTTTACCAAAATTTTATATCTTAATAAATATTTGGATTAATTTAATAATAACCTCCAGTAAACTTAAAAAAAATTCACCGGGTGAATTTCACTTTATGGTGCATTTACTGGTGTATTTTCCCTTAATTTTTATGTATTACATGATTTTTTACAAATTATACACATTATGGTGAAATTCACCAGCATCATGCATTCATATGTTACACATCAGTTTATTTTTTTAGATGCGATTTATTTTTTTTCATTTCTTTTTTTTTAGGTTTCTTTAGGCACAATCATTTTTAGCTTTGGGATTGGGTTACAGATTACAGGAAAGTTTTTTTTTTGCTTTTATTTTCCTTTCTTTCGTTCATTAAACTTAATTTGTTCTTTTTTTTAGGTGCAGCTATTTTTAGTTTCCATTTCTGCAAAAATTTAAGGTGAGTCTTACTTTCTTTTCTTTTTCTTTTCTTGATTTCTTTTCGTTCTTTCCCCTGTTCTTTTACTAAACTTTGTTTCTTTTTTAGACGTGTACCATTTTAGTGAAAATTCAAGTAAGTCTCTTTTGTTTCTTTCTCTTATTGTTTTATTTTTTTTGCTATTAAAACGACATTAATCATTTTTTTTCTTTTTTTATGGGTGGCATTCTTGCTTTTCCTTTATTTTCCTTTACTTTCGTTTTATTTATTTTCTTCATTTTTTTCATTTTTATCTATTTATTTCTATTCATTTTTGTTTTCTTTCATCTCTTATTATTTATATTTCGTTTTCTTCATCCCTTTGTTGTTTTTATTCCCTTTATTTCTTTTATTTTCTTTTATTCCCCTTTATTTCTTTCGTATTTTTTATTCTTCTTTCGTTTCTTACATTTTTTTATTCCTCCTTCATTTCTTTCATTATTTTTTATTTTCTTTCGTTACTTCTATTATTTTTTATTCCCTTTTGTTCTCTTTTATTTCCCTTTCGTTTCTTTCACTGACTTTTATTTCCCTTTTGTTTCTTTTCATTTTTCTTTTTTATCTCTTATTAATCTTTATTCCCTTTCGTTCCCTTTCATTTCCCCTTCATTTCTCTCATGGTTTTTTTGTTCCCTTTATTTCTTTCATTTGTTTTTTATTCCCCCTTCATTTTTTTCATTTTTTTTTTTATTCTCTCTTTGCTCACTTTTACCCCCTTCGATTCTTTTGTTCCTTTTTACTATTCTTCACTTTTTTTCATCTCCTTTACGGTCATCTTCATTTTCCTTCATCCTCTTTCATTCATCTTTCGTCCCCTATATCATTTTATCTTTCACGTCTCTTTTGTTCATCATTCATGTATCTTCATGTTTTGTTTATTTTTCATCATTTTCGTTCATCTTTTGTTCCTCTACATCTCTTTTCGTTTACTCAACTCTTTTCATTTATCTTTCCTTTCCCTTGGTCTTTTTCATTGTTCCTTCCTTACTATATTTTTTTTGTTCTTTCTTCATATATTGTGGTGCATTTGCATTACAACATTATGGCATTAATATAGTAATTTTTTTGCAAATTTTCTTGTAATTCAATGTATTTTTCTTTATTAATAAAACTGAGTTTTTATCCGATTTTTATGATTAAATAAGCATTTGAAAGATAGTAAAATCCTACGCGGTTTTATTCATTTATATGGCATGTTTTATTATATTTTGATTAAGTAATAGGTTGTTAAAAAAATGAAGAAAGGGTTTAAGAAATATTAAATTTTATTATAAATTTTCATATTTTTATATCACGTGATAGAATAAATTTACTTACCGGTTAAATTCACCCCTGGTTAATTATTTTAAATTGACTTCCAGTAAAATTCACCTCTGGTGAGCGTTAAAATTGTTCTAAATATTTAAATATAAATTATATAATATGATAAAGATTATCTTAGATGAATTTATTTACCTAAGATGATTTTAGCTGGTAAATTTCATTTTTAATAAGTGTTAAAATCATTTTTATTTAATTATTTTAAAAAAAATATTATTGAAAAAGAATTAATCTTACATTCATTGAAAGCAAATTTTTTTTAATTTATTTATTATATTAAAATTTAAATTTTTAATTTAAAAAAATATAAATTTTTTACAATTTTTAATATAATATTTAGTGATATTTGATTACTTTACTGAAACTTGAAGTTCACAAGCGATATTGATTTGATATCAAAACTATATCGAATATATAATATATCGTTATCTTTAACATAAATTAAATTGACAATCACGCTAAATACGTGCGCCTAAGCCTCCTTTTTTGACCTCTATATAGTCAGATCACGTGATTTACCATATTAATTATCGATCATTGAAGATTTTTAAAACCATTTCATTTACATTTAATGATAAATTTACCAATTTCTTCAACATCATACTTCACTTTAATTTATTAAACCATAAATCATGATATATTTACCAACTTTTCCAACTTTATTTTTCAACCAAATACCTGTTAAGAGATCTCCCGATAGCTATTAATAAATGATCAATAAACACATTCAAGAAGTTTCTACTCATTTTTTTCTCAAGATGCCAGTTGTTCCAAGTGCAAAGAGAACGCGTACTGCAATAAGTGAGGATATAAAGCAACAAATATGTGTGTATGCTACAAAACCTGAAAATAAAAATAAAACACAACAACAAATTGCCGACTACTTTAATCAGCAGAACCAAGGTCTTTATATTGACCGTTCAACAATCTCCAAGATTTTAGGAAAAAAAGCTAAGTGGCTTGCACTAATCTCAACAGCAGCCAGTAAAAAGATCTTTTGT
This sequence comes from Rhizophagus sp. LPA8_4_AMF, assembly GCA_021464525.1. Taxonomy (NCBI): domain Eukaryota; kingdom Fungi; phylum Glomeromycota; class Glomeromycetes; order Glomerales; family Glomeraceae; genus Rhizophagus; species Rhizophagus sp. LPA8_4_AMF. The sequence continues at coordinate 2,747 of JADRCO010001918.1, read as the reverse complement.
CATAGAGAAGTTAAATACCCACAAGTTAAAAAGACGTTGGGGTTATGGGTTGAAAATGCAAATGCTAACAATCTTCCAGTTTCAGAATTGATGATTAAAGAGAAGGCTTTTTATTTTGCACAGGAATTTGACATTTCACGTGAAAATATATTATTTTCAAATGGCTGGATAGAAAAATTCAAGAGACGCAATAATATTCGTTACTATCGCTTACATGGTAAAGCAAATAGCGCGCTATTAGAAACTCTTTTTGAGGAAAGGGGTAAGTTGCAAATAATTTTGCAAGATTACACCCTTGATAACATATTCAATGCAGATGAAACTGGTCTCTTTTTTTGTATGGCACCTAATCAAACTCTCGTATCAGCTCCCACTTCAGGTATCAAACTGGTGAGAAAATCAATTAATTTTATTATACTTTAAAATTTCGTTGTGTATTATTTATTTAACTAAATTAATTTTTAGGATAAAACTCGCATTACTGTTCTTTTAGCAATAAATGCTATCGGTACTCAAAAACTTAAACCACTTGTAATTGGTTCTTCAAAGAACCAAGATGTCTTTATCAAGTCAATAGAAATTCTCTTCCATGTTCTTATTATGCCAATTCAAAGGCCTGGATGCAAAGTGATATTTTTGGTGAATGGCTTGATTATCTTAATAACAAATTTCAGGCACAAAATTGAAAAATTTTATTACTTAATATAGATAACGCTTCATCTTATTTTAATCCTGTCGAACATGATAATCATGTAATTGATGATAACTTGAATTTATCACACGTTAGAATACACTTTCTTCCTCCTAATACTACAGCTCATTTGCAACCCATAGATGCAGGCATCATCAAAAGTTTTAAGGCAATTTATAAACAATATTACATATGACATATTATTCATCAGTTTGAAACAAATGTAGATTTAAAAAGGTATTTGAGTTATTGTAATTTACATTTTTGTTACTATTATATTTTTAACAAAATTCTCAATATAGCAACAAAATTAACACCAAAGAAGCTATGGAATATGTTGCACAAGCTTGGAATTCAGTAAAAGTAGAAACAATTGTCAATTGTTGGCGAAAAACTGGAATTTTACCAACTATTAGTGATGCTGATGATGATAGTATCCAACAAGCTTTAATTGCACAGGAAATGGCAAGTTAAGAGGATCAAGAAGGCATTAATCTCCTTTTACAACAGTTTTCATCTATTGAAAATGTTTCGGATAAGTCCCTAGAAGAAATAAATCAATATTTAGAAATGAGTGATTTGACATTTCTGACGGAACAGCCATTAACTGATGCTGAAATTATACAATTAGTTTTGGAAGAAGATAATGAAAAAACTGAATTGAATGATGATGATGATAAAGAAGAACATTCAGTAATATCAATGCAAGAAGGTTTTAATAGTCTTAAAATATGGTTGCAATATTTTGAAGAGCAGAAAAGTGAAGAGTTCGATATGGAAGAAATAAAAATTTTTAGAAAATATATCAGAATTATGCAGCGAAAACTTTTTGAAAATAAAACACAAAAAAATATCACGAGTTTTTTTATGCCAAGTAATATGTAAATACAGGAAATTATTGTTTTTTTTGTGAAATATAAATAAATTTACATTTTAAATCCATAATAAACTTCATTTATTTTGATTATATTTTTTATGATAAAAAATTCAAAACCTCTGTATAGTCACAATTAATATGATTCCTATATAGGTTGACTATATGGAGGGATTTCTACACAGTTACATCTTAATATAAGCACACCAAAAATGTACGCCCAACAGCGTGACTATATGGAGGTACGACTGTACAGTATTTACATTTGTAACGTATACTAGTATTTCCACTGTATATCAATATTTTATATACTATTCGCAAAAATATCATAAATGAAGGATATAGTATGATATTAAAACTATATGTTTATAATGTATATTTTTAATATTATTAATTTAAGAAAAAGACGATTTCTATTTGTACACGAGGTGTTCAAACATAGATTTCTAAAAAAGTAAATTTTCTATGCAGATTATTTAATGTTGAGCAGAATTAAGTTTTAACAAAAAAACAGAAGAAAAACAGAATTTGTTAAATAAGTCAAAATTGATATTTAAAACCAACTTTGACGCTCTAAGTAAACTTGAAGAGCAGACAAAAATACACATACTGTATCTTTCTTTTAAAATTATATTTATTAGAAATTTTTATATATAAATTTTTAATTAAGTCATGTGATACGTATATGAACACCCAGTGTAAATTAAGAAATTTTCTAAGAAAAATTTGTGCAAATTTTTAATACTGCTTAATTTTTAAACTTCAAAGTCCAATCTACTGCTTAATTTAAGAAAAATTCGCAAGAATTTTCCTTAATACTGCTTAATTTTTGTATGTAAATCATTTTTGTGATTTTAGATATATACATTATATATATGAAATTTTGATACGGTAATACAATGCACATCACTATAAATCACTAATAAATTTAAATCTGATAAATTTGAATCTTAATTTCTTAAAAATACTTTGATTCAATTCCAAATTTATATGGCTTCTAATTATTTATTTTTTATAAATACACACTTATACCAAAGTGTATTTATAAAGAGTTAACTGTATAATATAATAGTCAGCGATCATGTCATTTCTCTTATTTTTACTAATAAAATTAAAAATTATAACTTTAATTAATTCTAATATAACAAGATTTTTTTTTAAGTAACATATAATTGAACCTTA
>JADRCO010001917.1:0-16211 GCA_021464525.1 Rhizophagus sp. LPA8_4_AMF | reverse complement strand
TTGATAATATAGTATTTGATTTAATATAAAGCTTATGAAAGTATAAAAAAGTTTAATTAATATGATGGTCATTCTGGTCCGGATAATAATATTGTTATTGTACGGGCGCTTAATAATGATCTGATGTGGCGCTTCGCGTCACATCATACCATTATTAAGCACGCCCGTACAATAACATACAATTACATCACAAAATTTTCAAGCAGATCGGCAATCAATATTGGAAATATGAAACACAAATAAGAAAAAGAGAAAAAAACTAGGGAAACGGAAACCGGTATTAAGTCCGAAGTGGAGGTTAAATCACGCTAAGAAACATAGGTTCGGTTCCAGAGATGTGCAGGATAATTAATATAAGGTCACTAAGCCAGTGGTTTCAGAAAAAGTGTTAAGTGAAATGGACATTTTTTCATAGTAATTTTAATATGAAAAATGACATTTTGACATTTGGAATCTTTTATTTTTTATTTTTTATTTTTTTCATATTGAAATTATGGGAAAAAATGCCGAAATGGCATTTTTTATATTAAAATTATAAAAAAAAAAGCTGAAAATGGTACCATACTGTACTAAATTTTGCCTCGTACACTATAATTTTCCAATCTGCTCATCAGTGCGATACTTTATTATACTCAATAACTATATTACCCAGGTCACCTGACCCAGCCAACTCAAAAAAAATATCGATCGGGTTGGGAAGTTCACCTGAACTGATCTGACCTTTCCAAGGCTCTAGAGTGGATATTTTATAAAAAAAGAGAGAATCAACATTTTGCATGCCGTTTAAATAAGTCATTTTTTTTGCAATAACTTTCACTTAAAGACCTTCCAGATACATTCCAAACTCCCCATGCAAATGACCTCTTGTTTAATATTACAATGATTAATATATAGCTCATATAATTGCAAATATATTTGATATTTAGCCATTAACAACAAATATCAGAATCAGCATGATACTAGCATGATCCATATAGATTGATCAATAATACATCAATATCTCATTAAAGCATTAAATATATTCACTGTCAAACTATCCTGCCGAAATGATGAACTTTTTTTTAAGCAAACAATTTTTTATTTGATTCAACTTAAAAAAAAATCAGAATTATGAAACCTAATTTGAGGATTTGAAATTAACTGCTATTAATTGCATATGCAAAAAAGATTTTAATGAAAAAAGTATTTAAAAAAATTCATACCAATGTTAATTGATCAAAGATAGAAAAAATTTTTATATTGCAACCAACATCGGATCACGTGGTAATTATCACATGACATTTTCCGTCAATTTATTAACATAAATTGAATAATGATATCATCTAAAAGTCAATATTATAAAATTAGAACATAGATTAATGAACCATGACTTCATATTTCATAAATCATAATTTAATAAAAGTACCAAATATTTCAAAAAATTTAAAAATTCTAAAAGTCGCCAAAGAAAAGTCATTCTATTCTTCAAGTTATTCTTTCATTTTCACTTTTTTTGATCGATTCAAGCTAATTTATACAGCATATATATTTTGACTAGTAATATTTCACATACTTATATTAAGTCATTGAATCAGTTTCTAACAAATGATGTTACAGTATAATAATATTATATCTATGGAAAAATTGTATTTTAAAGTTGTTCATAAACAAACACATTTGTGCAAGTGACTTTGTTCTTGGCGTAAAAGATTTAATAATAATAGCGTATTCAACTTATTGAAATTTCTCTACAGTATTTTTCTAAAAACCATAACGCTGGATTGTGATGTGGCGCAGCATCAATTACAATCGGCTAATTGTGTAAAAATTAATTTTTCATGAAACAACTGAAATAAGTAAAGCAATTTAAAATGCTACTTGCTACTTGCTATAAAAAGTTAAAATTCTCATGATAATGACTCATTATTTCCTATTTTAATGGATCATCACAAGTACATTTTAAGATTCAAAAATTCTCACGGCAATGAGACACGATATTATTAATAAATTAAAGCATTTACGTGTTAAAAGAGACAATCTTCTCAGTATTTTATCACTTTTTCTAACAAGCAAAATGACAATTAAACGCATTAATAACGTATATTTATTATTGTTTTATTTACAGTTTTACTTTTATTCTCGACTACATTTTTTGGATATGAATTTATTCCCTTTTTATTTTAGCAATTGAGCGATATAATAAATGATCCACCACCACATATTAGTGCCGGTCCTATTGGAGATGACTCTTTTACATGGAAAGCAACAATTATGGGTCCTGTATGTATTTTTTTGTCATGTTACAAATGCGTAGAAATGAATGGTTGATTTAATTCAACTATTTTTCCTTAATATTAAAATTTTATTAGCTTGACTCCCTATATGAAAGTGATGTATTTTTCCTTAATATTCGTTTTCCAACAGATTTTCCATTTAACCCACCAAGGGTATGTTTGTCATATATATGCAGTTTCGTAAGTTTCAAATATATACTTACTCATGTATGTTACTAGATTAATTTTACAACAAAAATCTACCATCCAAATATCGCTAGTAATGGAAAAATAGACAGATATTTAAGACAAAATTGGTCGCCAGGACTTACTATCTCAAAATTAATTTTATAATGTTTGTTATAAAATTGTATCACAATTAAATAAACATTGTTCTTAATCAAATCTTTTATTCTATCAAGTACTCTTGTCAATTTGTTCATTTTTGACTGATCCAAGTCCAGGTATACTATATTATGTCATCATCCACTTGTTTGTCACTTAACCAAAAATAATTTAACAATGAATTAGATTATGGTTCAACCGAAATATCAAATCTATACAAGAATGTTCGTAATCGTTATGACGCTATTGTTGGGGAGGACTCGTAAATATGCTACGGGTGATTATATGACCTTTAATTAAAAGTTTTGAAAATCTCAATGTTTATTTTTAAAGATTATATAATAATTTTGTTTAATTTTAATGTCCTTTTCAAATAAGGTGATAATTCAAGTATTATTAAAGAACAACAAAAAGAACAGCTTGAAGCACCATATAATGTAGGAATGCATATAATAATGTTTTTCAGAAACCCATGATTTGTTACTGTGTGGTTAAGTTTTCGCTATCAACTCGCAACAATTTATTATCCAACACATGACGAAATGATATCAGACGTTCTCGTGAAACTATCGATGATGCACTTTTTCAAAATCGTAAAATACTATAAATAGGTGGTAATTATGTGATATTTATCAGCCAAAAAAACATCTAAAATATTATTTTTATGTATTAAATATTATTTAACGATGAATCTACAAAATTTCTTTTTATATAATAGAAATTCAAAAACATTGACCGTTACAATAAAATATACTATTTATATCAATATTAATTAATGAACTAGAGGATTCTGATGTGCGGCGACTTCATCGTCACTAGTAGTTAAAATCTTTAAACGAATAACCCGTTACTTTGCACCAAGACTAATAATTTTAATCATCATATATGATAAATTATGGTAATAAAATATATATATAAATAAGTAGAGATATGAATAAAAAAAATCTAGCGACTATATGTTGAATAGTTTTTTTTTATATTGAACGCTTTTATAGTAGTATAACTTGTACATTTATAAAAACAGTAATATCATGTAAACAACATAATATATCATATGATTATTTTTGTGTGGCCAATATTTTTAAGCTGTTATTTCAATTCGTTACTTTTTTGAATTTTATCATTATATAGGCTTGTACAAATATCTTCCCATTTTGTATTTAATTAGAAATGTTATTTTTTCCAAAGTTCTGAAAAATATAAAAATAAATTTTCATGATATATATTTGAATTTTCATAATAAAAAATGATTACAGTTCTAAATTGTTATTTCAATTTATTCAGAATTATCATAAATGTCATTTATATATATAATGTATGTGATTTATTTATTTCTTTACTAAACATTTTGCAATATAAATACATATCAAATATGTAATTATCAATTTAAAAATAACATAGTATTTACCTATAACTATATATGGATTACGTAAAAAAGTAATGAATAATTTAATATTAAATTTTATTAGTAATCAAATAAAAAAGAACGGTACCCCAGTCATCACTAAGCTAGGATAAAAAAGGTTCTTAACTTATTAAGTTAATTTATTAGTATTAGTAGTTTATCGATCAAATTTTGTTTAACTAGGCGCAGACGTTCATACGTTACACAATTAAAGTTATTTTCTTAGTTACTGTATATCTGTATATAGATTTATATTCGTTGTTAATGTGAAAATTAAAAAAAAAAAGGGTAAAATATTGTTTTTCCATTTCACGATTTTTTTTTTTTTTATAACAATAATCGGAGATAAAGTATACTTTATGTACAAAAGTTCAAAATTATTTGTTAATCTTCGTGATAAAAATATTAATAAAATAAAAAAAATCTATTTATTAACAAAATTGTATAAAAAGATTGATATTTTATTAAATAATAACACTTGTTTAAAAAAATTGTTCATTTATTCTAATTTTTTATGATCTGAATGATAATCTTTAATCCGCTTGGTTGCCTAAATTAGCTACTAATAAATAGATCTACGGAGAAATTAAGCATCAATCTCTTATAATTTGAAATACTTCATATTCTTCTACTAAAAATTCATCAGTAATTTCTCTGATCGGTTTTTCATAACTAATTTTAATACTACTACCCACGTTATCATTACGTAAAGAAAGATCACCGCCACTGAATGATGGACCATCATCAATACCATTATATGTAGCTAACTGATCGATTTTTATACGACTTAAGATATGATTTTCAATATTATCATTATTCTTAAAAGAGAATATAAAACTATCTTTAGTCTCATCATACATATCATTAGACTTCCATGTATTAGGGTTATACCCTCCAAGAATTTCATTGCTATCTTTCACCTTAATAATTGTTACAGTATGAGACTTGTTATCACAGATTTCATGAAATTTTTCAGGTGTAAATCCATCACGAGTCCCACGAAGTAATAATTTGAACATATTAGTATTCATGGATGTAATAGTATTCGTAGTTGTATTATCATTCATAGGTGTATTAGTATTTATAGCTGTATTGGTGTTAATATTCATAGTTGTATTAGTATTCTCAGTATTATTGATCCATTTTGAAAATATTGAAGTATAAATACTTGAATTGTTCGTATTAATCCATTTTAAGATTAATTCAGCGTGCTGAGATGTGATAATCTTTGAATCAATATTTTTTGAACAAACTTCTTTAACATCCTTAATTACACAAGGTTCCGGCTCTTTAATTGTTTGATTATCAGAATTCAAAAAATATTCTAATAAATCTTCATATAATTTCTTTGGAAAGATCTTTTTATAAGGTAATACTTCTTTTAAAAATTCTTCAGAAGTTAAATTATAAAAGTTAATAAATTGAATACATTGTTGTAAATTATTCTTTAAAGATTTAAAATCTTTCTTTGAAAATTTGTTAAGATCTGAGGGAAGTTCTGGATTTTGAGCATATCCCCATTTAAGCGTATGTTCCCAAACTTGTATTTCACTTAAATAAAACCTATCACTTTGAATAAGTTTTACCAAAAGTTTTTCTGGAATTGAAGAGAAATCTGGTGATTTGAATACTTTATCTGGATCTTTAGATATTAAGTAATCACAATATTTTTGGAGTTCTGAAAAAGAACTATTTTCAAAGCTTATTCGATATATACAACTAGGATTTAGTTCCATCCAATCTGATCTTTTTTCAATTAAAAAGTATTGTAGAAAGGTTATTAATTCCTGAAGACGAAGGTTACTAGCAGAGATCAAAATTTTAATGATATCTGAGGTATCATATTTATCCAAGGAAATTACTCCACTATAGATATATCTAAATATATTAAATTAAAAAGGCAATTATTAAACGATTTACACAATAATTTATTTACTGTATAATTATATTCTTACCTTAAGATTATTTCGAAAGTTTCAGGTAAAATATCTGGTAATTTAATATGTGTTAAAAATTCATTATCTTTCTTTTTATTGGTTGATAGAATTCTTTTCAAATAAGGAGAACGATAACATAACATGACCATATGAGCTCGAAATATTTTTACATAAGGATCATTACCAACTTCAATAGTAATATCATAATATTCTTCATCTTTCAACGTTTCAAGTAAATTATGAGTTAAATTTTGCAAAAGTTTATTATAAATCGGCATGATTTTCTTACATGTATATATACGATATATATTTAGTTTTCTGTTTTCTCTTTATTAAATATAATAAAAAAAAATGAGAAGAAAATAAATCAAAAAAATGGAGTTTAAGCTTTCTATTTATACAATTTTTTTATCAATCACATTTAAAGAATAGTATTATAGTAAACTAGCTGAAATGAGATTTAGGGAATGTTGATACTTTCTGTTTAATAGAAGAAAAAAGAACAACGGTTTGCCAATCACATTAAAAAATGGTATTATAACAAACTATCTGAAATGACAAAATAAAGGAAATTGTTGAAAGGGACGCATACTGTTTGTTTGTTTTTGTTTTTTAAATAGGAAAAAAAAGAAAAGAAAAGAAAAATAAATCAAAAAATGCTTTCTATTTATAACTACTTTTCCAATTACTTTAAAAAATGTCATTGTTATTATTGTTATTAAGATAGCTGAAATGGGTAATAGTCGATCACATTAAAAAATGGGTAAACTATTAAACTGTAATGGGAAAAAATAGAAAGAAATTTTTGAAAGTGACGCATAAACAACATTTATACGCCCTCGCAACCTACCGAGAAATAACTTCTGAAAAGATTCTATTGAGTTCTATTTGTTTCTATTGCAACTTATTCGGATTAGATTGAACTTAAAACGATTCTATAGAATTCTATTGCTTTCCATTAAGAAGGTCTAAAAGTTCGGTTCACTGTTACACCTATGTCGGTATATCAATTGTTCAAAATTTCAATTAAGATTTTTCTATACATAAAATTCTTGGTATGATGCAAATAAACTATGAAATAATTAAAAAAAGTCTGACACTAAGGATATATCTCATTATCTCATTTTCATCCAAGGTCAAACGATACAATTTCTCGCGGTTAAATTTTGAAATTCTCATTTGCCATTATGTACACATGTTTCTACAAAAAATTAAATCCAAATTTGCCGGCGTAATATATTGCACAACGTATTACGCTACCGTCCCTTCACAAACCTGAATCATTTGCCAATCCCTGCGTCTAATAAGACAACGATTCTATTTTCGGTTAGCGTTTGCCGATTACTGCGCTTAATGAGAGAATCTTTGTTAAAAAAATGAAATTTTCTGGACGACCAATTTGATACGTTGACGTTTTCTATTTGACATTCTTTCCTTATTATTGTGATCGAATCAAAAAAAATGCGATTTGTCAATCACATTAAAAAATGGTATTATTATAAACCAGCTGAAATGGGAAAATTTAGAAATACGTAAGTGAAATGGGAAATTGTTGAAAGAGTCGCATACTGTTTGTTTGTTTTTGCTTATTAAATAGAAAGACAAAAAGAAAAGAAAAATAAATCAAAAAAAATGCTTTCTATCACGTTCTGTCGATCACATTATAAAATGTATTATTATAAACTAGTTGTAATTTGGGGAAATAGGAGTGGTTGAAATGAACGCATACTTATTGATAAATAGAAAAAAAAATAAAATAAAATAAAAAATAAAAAAAATATGCTTCTATTTATAACGTTTGCCAATCATTTTATTAAAAAAATGTTATTATTATTAGAATTTAGAATAGCTGATGGAAATTGCCGATCACATTAAAAAAATGGCAAACTAACTGAAATAGGAATAAAATAGAAATAATGGAAATAGGAAATTGTTGAAAGTGATGCATAACAGCATTTATACGCCCTTCCGTGAAACAACTTATGAAACGATTCTATAGAATTCTATTGCTTCTATTAAGAAGGTCTGAAAATTACACCTATTTCGGTATATCCATAAGGTCATTGTTCAAAATTTCAATTAAGATATTTTCTATGTAGAAAATTCTTGGTATGACGTAAATAAACTATGAATAATTAAAAAATGTCTGACACTAAGGATATATCTCATTATCTCATTTTTATTCAAGGTCAGACGGTTAAATTTTTAAATTCCCTTATAAAGATTTACCGTAATGTACGAAAAATTAAAACTAAATTTGTGGCGTAGCGAAATGTACGTTATTCCAACGTCAAGTAACCCATGTTGAAATGTATTACGCCACCGTAATGCCGTAATGCCTTAATGCCGTATTATTGTGATCGACAAAGAGACAAAGAAGCCGTTTATAACGGAAAAAAATTAAATGTTCATTGGCCACATTGCTGACTTGTTATATTCTTTCCACAAAATTTCCGGTTGGTTAAGTAATTTATTATACTTTTCTTTTTTTTTTTTTTGAGAAATGACCACGATTTTAATAATTCTTTAGGTAAACTATAATATTTCTTTTTTAAGATATTCCTTTCCCTTTAACTACTAACCTTCAATTCTTTTTCTTTGGTAACAGCTCTTGGATTTCTCTGAAACAAACCTTAGAAATTTGGAAAAAGTAGCCGTTAGGCAGTTAATGAATTCTTGCATAGATTATTTTAATAACTATTTCTACATTCAGTTAATACATTAAGGTAATTTAAAAAGGGTCATACTGCTGGAGAGAATTTTTTCTGTTTTATTTTTGGAACATTGCTAATATTTTTTTCTCTTTTTTTTTTAGATTTGAACTGTAATTTTGTTTGAAAATTGAACCCTTCTTTCTAGTTTTTTTAAAGTAGGTTTTCTTGTAACGTTCTGGAATTTTGGGAGTAGAATTTTCTTTTTGAGAAAATTTTTTTGAATTTATAGATTTGTGTTTTATAATAAAAGAAACTGATCATTGAAAATTCAAGGAATTAATAAATTTAATTTATCTAAAAATATAATAAAGTTAATTCTATATTATTTTAATATTTTGCGTGTCCTTACAACATTAAGTAAATTTAAGAATTAAAATTTATATCACATCGGTATTATGTATACACCGATGAAAAATCACGTGATCAACGAGTTCTAAATGTGCGGATCATTGATCACGTGCCCGGACGGAATTATCATTTACTTTATGACTTCCAGCACTACATTCTATTTTTGATATAGAAAATTCATTTTGACTTTTAAAATTTTCATTTTACCGACCCACAATAAAAATAAACAATTATAAATATAAAAATTCAGCTAGCTTTAATGTATATATTTATAAAAAAAATAATAACTCACAAATTTACAATATAGTAAATACAGTATAACAGATAATAAATAAAATAATAACAATAAAAACTTGCTTATAAAATGTTGTAACTCAAATTCAAACAAAACGATAAAAATGAGAAAGAAAAAAAAATATAATATTTAATTACTGAAAAATAAATAAAGCAATACTTAAGTGACGCAGTTGTGTGATCAAGGATTATTCTGATTATTAAGAACTCCATCATATCCGTATCTTGCATATTATAAGACATATTCCCAATTGACATTTGGGAGGTAGGTTGTGTGCTCGTAATATCAAAGGATTGTTGTTGAATAGGTTGCTGAACTCGTTGCTGAATTTGTTGTCGAATCAAATACTGTACGTTACAGTGGTGTGGAAATTTATAGTCAGGAATATGAGATAGATTAATGGCATTATTTAAGAGTCGAATATTTTCTGATGGATGCAATTCAGAAATCAGAATATGTAACACGATAGATACGCGTATCATTTGGTAAATGAAAATAAAATTCAAATGTAATGTTTTGTGGCATAGAAGTCGTAATATTAATAGTATTAATAGTATTAACATTCAAGGAATCTAAATTTGATATTCCTGTGTTGTTAATTAAAGTGCTCTGGATGCTTTCATTTCCATTATCAAGAATTTGTAAGGGTGCGATTCTATTTTCAGTTTGTTCCATTGGTAGATAAGAATAATTTTGTGTATTATGGTGATTATTTGAGCTCTTAATTTCAAAAATCTCAATAATATTAAAAAATTTTATATTGAATGAGAAATTTGAAAAAATATTTTTTTTTTACGTTGAGAATTAGCAGCTATATTTATTTTTTTCTTTCATCAGTGATAATCGATGATACATATGTACATTCTGTACACCTAATATGTGGCATTACTTGGGCGTAAATAACGTAACATGGAAAAACTTAAATTAATCGGAAAATTTGAAATTTTGTAGATCTTAAATGGTAAATTAACCAATCAATCTGAAAATGTGCATCAATATGCACACAGCACATACAATCTGAAGTTATTGATTTTATTTGTGTATCATCTGAGTGTAGGACAAAGTTTAAAAGGGCTTAAAAGACTAAATTCGTTCACGGTATGTGTATATAAAAGTTTGGCACTGTATAATTTATATACAGTCAAACCTCTATATACCGATACAGCTGTTTTTGGAAAAAAATATCGGTATATCAAAATATCGGTACATATAATTCGGTGGCAAATTATAATGCGGGCCAAAATCTAGTTTTTACCAGCATTATCATGATTAACTTTTTGGCCAACCAATAACAATTTCAACACTCATGATCGTTAACTCAGCCAAATTTACAGTGCTGGGCAAAATTAAGTACCAGTGTAACCAAAATATCGGTATATGTTCATATACATTACTATAAAGGGACAAAGGAATTGTATCGATATATGTTATATCGTGAAATTATATATAATATCGGTATAATGAGGTTTTTTTATTAATTGTGAAACGGGACAAAGGAAATTCATCGGTATATGTCAATTATCGGTATATAAACTATCGGTATATCGAGGTTAGACTGTAATTTTGAAACTCCGCGCTTCTGCAAATGGCATCTAAATAAATGTTCACAGCGTCGTTGCATTTGGTACATTATGGGTCTCCAGGATCCGTTATTAAATCTAAAAATCAGAACCAGGATTATAAAGTATTTAGCCGGCATTAAGAAAATTAACAAATTTCACAATGAGTCAACCTTTATAAAGATAATGTGGACATGCATCAAAAAAAATTTGACCGATGAAACAATAGCCATTTTTGAATACATATTCATAAAATATTTATTTAAAAAATTTAAAAAGAAAACCGTATCCAATCAACTCTCAATTCAATAAATTAAAAGTGTATGAAAACATAAAAATTCATCAAAAAACGCATGGCATGTAAATAATATAAATATAAATGTAAATATATATATATATATATAAAAAGAAAATGTATAAGAAAGTACGCATAGAAAGCAAAACATAAATAAGAGAAGTATATAAAAAAATCTCATTATCAAAACGAAATATAAAAGTTTTAAAATATTGGTTGCATTTTGAATGTATTGTTAAAAGTCGAAATAAATGGAGGTTCCTTCACTTCCTTGGCTATCCCAGTGATTTTCCTCCGGTATTTTTTTCACCCTAAACCAGTAATACTTTTGTGGTCATCGTGATGAATTCTAAATTTTTTTTCAATGTTTTCAGTTATTTTCCTCCAATTTATAATTATTACAATTAAGATACTCAAATATTTCATTATCGATAAAATTTTTTTCTTGCAAACTTAACGGATCATGACACACTAGTAAAAGAAATATACACATTTGTTATCTTATAATTCTTTCGCTTTTTAAAATATACTAAAGGATAAATTTACTTACAGCATGGATCGAGAATATTTCTCCAGCTAAATTAAAAAAAATAAATAAATAATTTGACAAATTTTAATGAAATTAATACGTAAAAAAAAAAATTTAAACTGACCTAGATCTTGCACAATAAAGGATAAAGGGACTAAAAGCCCCTACTATCATGGTTTTTAAAGCTTGTTCATTAAAATTTTACTGCTTAGCATGCTTACCTTAATAATAGGAAAAAATGATTCACTATCTTATGACTTTGAATATGCCATTGGTGATCATTTTGAATGTTTCATCTTATTAAACAAATGTAATATATCAATCTCTCTTGCTTTGTTTTACGCTCTTGTTCTTCAGTTGGTAATAGTGTTAAGTTATTTGTTATGTTAAATAAATTGTTGTATAATAAAAAGAAAGTAAGGGGGAAATAAGACCTTTTTTATCTTCTATATATTTTTCATGTAATACAAACTCTTATGTGTATTGTATAATGGAAATAGTATTCAAAAAAAATTAATTGTAATGACTCATGACTTATTTACAACTCATATATTTTTCCAGATTTTAAACTGCGAAAAACATTCAGTTTCGCGTCTATTAATTATCCAGGGTAAATATTTTATCAAGTACCCGATCAGAATGGCACTATGTGATATCATTACGATTTTAAATTTATTAGAATTTATCAACAAAAATCCAAAGATAAACTTTGATTCTTCTAAGTACTATAAAATAATCTGACAAATATTCAATAGTTAAAGTGTAAAATATAATTTTTATTATAACTTATAATGATACGTATTTTTTTGCAACAAAAGAAATGTTGATACATATTTAAAACTTGATTAATTTATTATATGGTCATTGAATTTTTCAAACCAAATTTCTTTGAAGTGGAATACAAGAACCTATAAAGATGCAGATTTTGATGTTAGTAATACAGCGTACTTTTACAGCAAGTGGGAATGGATTTTTAAATAACTTTTTATATCACAATTCTAATAGCTGTTCGTGATTTTCCTTAGTGATATTTTTATGGATGATGTTTATCAAAATTGTATACAAGACGTAGAATAGGATCTATAAAATCGTCAGAATTGTTTATTCTCTATGGATATAAACCAATTATTTCGCGGATCATGGCAGAGTCGTGATGATCAATGATTCCCTATTACTTTTATTCACTTGAAAGATGAAACAAAACCTTAATATTAGTTTATAGACATACAGATCATTAATATTGAATCATTATAGGTTGATATGTTATTGATCAAACTCAAAAATTGGAAATTGACATGTCAGACACATTTATTCCCACCACATATTCATTTGAATTTTTACTTTTAATGTTAAAGAGTGAAAAAAACATAACAATGTAAAAAAAAGAATCAAATTGAATTTGTTAATCAATAAACATTAATCTTTTTTGATTTGAAATACTTCATACTC
The DNA here is from genome assembly GCA_021464525.1 of Rhizophagus sp. LPA8_4_AMF. Classification (NCBI taxonomy): domain Eukaryota; kingdom Fungi; phylum Glomeromycota; class Glomeromycetes; order Glomerales; family Glomeraceae; genus Rhizophagus; species Rhizophagus sp. LPA8_4_AMF. The sequence continues at coordinate 3,083 of JADRCO010001917.1, read as the reverse complement.
TTCTACTAAAAAATTTTCAGAAGTTTCTCTGATCTGATTTTCATAACTCCTTTGACTACAACTACCCATTTTATCACGTAAATTAAGGTCATTGCCACTAAATGATGCCCCGTCCTCATTAGAGTTGTATGTAGCTGTTAATTCAAACATTACACGACTCAAAATGTGATTTTCAATATTATTATTATTCTTAAAAGAGAATATAAAACTATCTTTAGTAGCACCATAACTCCTATCAGATTTCCATGCAATAGGATTATATCCACCAAGAATTTCATTGCTATCTTTCACTTTAATAATTGTTAAAGTATGGGATTGATTATCGCAGATTTCATGAAATTTTTCAGGTGTAAATCCATCACGAGATCCACGAAGTAATAACTTGAACTTTTCTTTAATATCTGTAGTATCCCTATAAATCATTTTTGCAAAAATTGCCGTAAAGTAACCTGGACTTTTCGTATTAATCCATTTTAAAATTAATTCAGCATGTTTGAGTGTAATGATCTTAGAGTCAATATTGATTTCTTCAGGTTCCCTATTAGGATTCATAAAATGATGGATTAATTTATCAAATAATTCCTCCGATAAAATTTTTCTATAAGGATACACTTTGTTTAAAAATTCTTCAGAAGTTAAATTGTAAAAATTAATAAATGGAATATATTGTTCCATTCTATTCTTTAAAGTATTAAAATCTTCATCTGAGAACATTCTAGGATCTGATGGAAGTTCTGGATTTCTAGTAAGTCCACATTTAAGTATATATTCCCATACTTGAATTTCTTTAATTTGAAACTTTTCACTTTGAATAAGTGAGATCAAAACTTTTTCTGAAGTTGCAGAGAAATTTAATGATCTAAATATCTTATCGGGATCTTTTGATATTAAATCATTGCAATATTTTTGAAGTTCCGTAAAAGAACTGTTTTCAAAACTCGTTTGATATACATCATTAAAATTTAGTTCTATCCATTCTGATTTGTTTTCAATCAGAAAGGATTGTAGAAGATTAATCAATTCTTTAAGATTAAGTTCACTAGCAGAGGCCAAGATTTTGATAATATATGGGGCATCATATTCATCTAAGGAAACTACTCCACCATAAATATACCTAAAAACAATAAGAACGTTTCGTTAAACTGAAAAAAAAAAAAAAAAATATTATAAACAATAATAATAAATTTTCTCACCTTAAAATTACTTGAAAAGTTTCGGGTAAAACATTTGGTAATTTAATATGTGCCAAAGTTCCATCATTTTTCTTTTTATTGGCTGACAAAATTCTTCGAAAATAATAAGAACGACAGTATAATATAGCCATATGAGCTCGGAATATTTTTACATGAGGGTCATTACCAACTTCAATAGTTATATCGTAATATTCATCATCATCCAATATTTCAAGTAAATTTTGCGATAAGTTTTGTAAAATATCATAAGCCATTATAATATCTTTGATTGTATATAAATGATATAATGATATAAGTGTTTTTTTAATATTAACACAAAAAAAAAAAAAAAGAAAAAAAGAAAAAAAGGAAATACGATTTATGTATGGTTACATGTATTTGTTTATGTGTTCCAAAAGACGATCATTTATTAAGTTGGATTAAAAGGTGTAACACAATTACGCAATTATGCAGGTGATTTTCATTGGTCTACGCCGTGATTAGGAAATTGTTTATTGGTAAAAAATTTTATTTACTTAAAATTGTACAACATACTTATCAAATATTATTGTCTCGATCTAAATTAGTATTTTGATGATTTAAAGAAAGAACTCATTTATTATCTTATTATATAATTACAATTTCGAAATAGATTGATAATTTAACTCACGAATTTAAGCACCATGATTTGCCGATCGCGTAAATGGGAGTTTTTGCAGAAATCATGAAAAGTATTCAGATAAATTTTTTTTTCTGCACCTTCGAACAAATGTTATACAAAAAAAGTGCGAAATTCTTTGAATCTAATAAATTTATTGGTTTGCACGCTAATGTAGTATTGCCAAATTTCTTGAAATGATGGTAAATAATCTGTCATTTGTCGTTTGATTATTTTGTTTATTACCAATATAATTTAGTTTATAAAATTGTTATAATTTGTTTAATTCATTATATAAAGAAATTATTATTTTAATAAGTATATTTTACATAGCAACATTTAATGTATTAGCCGAAGAAGGCAGAAATGTTGCGGCTGCATTATTACCATTGATTCAACTAGTGCTCGTACTGGAAAGCTTTTGATTACTTAATTCCAATAATATTATATAATATATTTGTAACATCATGGAATAATAATCATCATTATCATTATCTTAAATGTTCTTTCTACCGATAACGTTTTTAACCAATAACTTTACAAAATGCAAATGATTTCAATTGGAAGATTGATTGGTCGCGACGGATGACACCTAAAACCCATTGCTGAGGAAACCGGTACATACAGCATATTAGTGTAATCACCAACACAAAACCAGCACATTTTGAAATTAAAATTAAAATTACTCTTCTGTAATGTAAAGATAGAATTAAAGAAGCAAGTGATAAATTAAAAATTTAATGAAAACAATCGGTCTTCAGTAAAAAAGAAAATTATTAACAATAACAATCATAAAGAAAATCATTACGAAAAATCAAAACGTTGGAAAGAAAATAATTTGAAAAGGGAAAGAAAGGAAATAACACGTATAAATCAACTCTACACCAAAGTAAAATACATGAGTTTGATCATTACTTTATTTTCTCTTTTTGGTACGTTTTTGTATATCACTTTTTTTATTTTATATATATATATATTTTTACATAAAATAAAATTGGTTTATTACAATAAAAAGAATTTTCAGATTTTCAAAACTGGACAAGGAAATTTAAAAATCATACATGTTTATTTAATATAATTTAATATATTTTAATAGAAATAGCAGAAATAGTCGCGTTATATCAAAAGTAATTAATTTTGCAAATTTTTTAATGTACCGCATTTTGAAATCTTATTCATCAGATAATTAATAATTACTGTATTACGGCCCTGCCACAAGGGACTTCCGAAGAAGCGCACTATGCTCCTCCCAT
>JADRCO010001916.1:0-16217 GCA_021464525.1 Rhizophagus sp. LPA8_4_AMF | reverse complement strand
TTAACTTAAATATGTTATTTCAATATCATTTCAATATCATTTTGATATATCATTTTGATATCATTTTAATGTAATTTCAATATTATTTCAATATTATTTTGATGTCATTTCAATATTAAAATTAAAACAACATCAAAATGATAATGAAATAATATCAAAATGATATTAAAACAGTATCAAAACAGCATATTTAAGTTAAACTTAACTATGTTGATTCTATGTTGATTGAAAACTATAAGTTTCTGTAAAGTACCCATATTCAATGTACTGGAAACTATTCCCCAAAAAATAATCCCATCCCAGCCAGAAAAGAACACGCCTTCACTTAATACTGGTAAAGATAAGAAGGCAGATAAACAGGACGATTCAACCCAAGCACTTTTCGACTATGTGGGAAAAGAAGCTGAAGAGCGACAGCCTATCGCTTCAACATCTGGGACTTCTAAGATTTCTGAACCACCTGAGCCAGCAATCGATAAGCCTGAAACCAATAAGCTCCCAAAATCTATTGAGCAAACCAGTAAAGTGTTGAGAGCATCCAAACCCAGTAGTAATGAAATATCATCTGCTAGAGCCCAGCATGAAGAGCATCTCAGAAAATGGGCTACCGATCATGGTGAAGATCCTGATAAGTTTATGACTATTACAGAAAAAGACGTCAATTTATCTCAGAAGTATCAAGACAGGATGATGGCGGACGCAGAAGTCATAGAATTTGCTAAAGAAAATAAAATGGACCTGAATGATTTATTTTACATGACTAGAAGAGAAAGGTTAATAAGCGAAGAAATATATCTCCAGGAGTTCGAGGATGTGGAAAAATTCTGGAAGTATATTTACGATGATGAGGAATGGCAAAAAAATATAAGCATATTCCAGGAGAATGGTATGCTTTGGTAAAGAATGAATAAGATAGAAGCTGGCTTATAATCAAAGTGGTCGGGTAAGAGGGTCTTCTGTTCTTTACAACTAGGCAATATAAAAATCCAAATTATTATTTTTTTCCCTTATCCTATCTACCCGCAATTTTCAAATCCATGACTATCACAAAAGTAACCCCAAAGGCCCAAAAGAGACCTAAAACGAATAACTTTAAATCGATTTTAGAACAGTTCTTAGAAAAATACAACTTATCCGCTAAGAACAATTAAGTGAATATAATAAAGAGCTTGATGCATCACTACAGGATCAGAATGCCCAAAATGTGTTAAAGATCTCCTAACCAGACGCAAATATAGTAAAAAGAAGAAAGATGCTCTTCTACCTGATAAGAGAAAGGAAAAAATAACTATAGAGAAGAGGGCAGAATATTGCGCTAAGATCAGTAATAAATGGGATATTTTTCATCATAATATGGAATTAGGGCCGAAAAACAGTAATAAAAAAGAAGTTATAGCATCAGCCTTGCGCCAATACCAATTTCGCGAGAAATTATCAAAAGCTGGAGTGGAGCCTGACATTATTAATACCTATGCCAAAGATCCAGACCTTATTCGAAGATCTAATAAAGCCCAAAAAGAGTACTGAGAGCTACGTGAGCTCTTCAATGAAAACTAATATCTCCTTTATATATTTGTTTACTTATCTTTGAAGTACCTAAGCTACGAAAAAAGGAATTTTATTTTTTCGCCTGAGGCAAGATATTACATATATAAAATATCACAAAAATGATAACTGATCAAAATCATTCATCTGATAGTATATCTAGTGAGCAGGAAGTTATCAGGCGTACAGAAAAAATAGCCCAGTTATTAGGACTAAACGAGCAAAATTCAGAAGCGTATAGTGTGTTTTTCTGTGAAAATAGTACGCTAAAGAAAGAATTGAAATATTATCATTCCCAGCATAATACTTTAGAAAGGAGGGTAAAAGGATTGGAAAGGGATGTGGAATCCTTAAAAGACGAATTAGAAGATCTGGACGAATGTGTGGATAGAGAAACTGTGCTCGACTTAATTCATGAAATGGTTTCCTCACTGATTGGTAAAAAAGGCCTAAAGGGGAGTAAAGGTTCCTCCTCTTCGTCTGAGTCTTCTGAAGAATTTGATTCTACTAAGACAATTGTAGAAATAAATGGAAAGGAAATGCTGATTCCTTATAAGCAACAAAGGAAGGCACGACTGAGAAAGATTAAGCAGTTGGTAGTTTGAAGTGGGCTGAGCCAGGCACTTTGCATATTTTTGATCAAAGATATTAAGTTTAACATATAAATAATCCAAATGGAAAGTGACCAAAAGCATTTGACAGCCTTAACCAATATCCCGCCCAAGTCTACTTCATCTGAGACTAGTTCATCTGAATCAAGCTCATCTGAGAGTAGTTTATCTGAGTCTAGTTCGTCATCTGCCAAGGGTAGTTCTTCTGAGTCTAGCTCATCCAAATCCAGTTCTTCTGAGAGTAGTTCTTCTGAAACTAGCTCATCTGAATCCAGTTCATCTGATTCTGATATTGATGAAATAGTAAATATGATTAAGCATCAAAGGATTCGGAAACAGATTCGGAAGCGCCAAGTCCAAAGAAAGTTTCAGAAGAAAAATGCATATAATAAAAATAAGGTTATTGGCTACTGATAAATGCCAAACCGCAGTGATAGAGATTGGTCCCTTTAGGACTGGTTTATTTTTATATTTGGATATTATATACCATAATAAAAATGGTTCTTGTAAATTGCTCAGCCGATCAATCTGATATACGGAAGTTGATAATGAGACGTGCATTTTTAAAGGATTAACATCAGAGAATCAACTCAAGTCGATGAAGATTGGAGATGGTTTATTCGATTTCATCAAATGGAAAAAAGAGACTAATTTAATAACTACATATAAACATGCAGGTAGTTGGTCTTATAATACTGCTATCAGCTCAGGTCGTATTGTTCCAGTTATAACTAAAGAAGATGTGAAACGCTTAGGATTAAAGATTGATCAGATCAGTCCGGAGTAGTGATCACGTAATTTCCCCGAAGGTGCTTTGTTATTTTTTCGATTAAAGATACAGCATATATTATTTATGGTGCAATCAAGTGTTTTTATTATACCAGAACTATTGGAGCAGATTTTACATTTCTTAGTGATAGATAAATCCCTCTACCCCGCTCTATATGTTTTCCGATTATGGTACAGATGTGGTGCCCCTATTCTATGGAAGCGTATTGAGCTAAAGGGAAACGAAGTAGAAAATAAATCTCGATTGGAAAGATTTTTAAAAATAGTATGTGGGAAAGGACGAAAGCTAATTTATGGCTCACATCTAACTCATCTTAAAATATCATACTACCACTCACTTTTGAAGAAGATCAAAGGCATTGCGTGTATGTTCTCAAATATAATTCATTTAGATTTTGAAAATGGTAAATGTCTTTCTAGTAAAGCTCTAAAGCTAATAGCAGAATCATATCCAAATTTAAAGTATCTCAACATATCCGTTTTGCGCTGTGAGGGACTGGCTGATCATATATTTATAGTTCGAGGATATGGTGATAAAGGCCTATGTGCAATCGCAGATTCATGTCATAAATTAGAATATCTAAATATTTCCAATTGCATAGAGTTTTCCAAACAATCAATTTGTAATATTATTCGTTCTAGCCCAAGACTCCAACAACTCGATCTTAGCTTTTGTAAAATTACCGATATAACTATCAAAGAAATTGCTAGATCATGCCTTAATTTAAAATATCTTAATCTGAGAGGGTGTTATATAATTAGTAAAGAAGCTGTAGATCAGGTCATTTCAGTTAATCCCAATATCAATATCGTAAATTTCGTGGATACTATAACGCCTCCTGATCTCATTGGAGTGGTTATAAATCATCTTACACAGAACAACGTTGCTAGTAGACAAACTCTAGCTCAGGGCCTTCAGAGCCTTTTAGATCTAAGTATGCGAGATAATCAGATTTTGGTTCTATCTCAGATGCGCTGGCGACCTAGAGCTGGCAAAAGAATATTAGCCATAGGATGGTGGAACTCTACCGATCTAACTAATCCAGAGCAGTGATCATTGGCTCAGAAGATTTTTTGCTGAGCCACATGCATGTACTCATGTGTGACAAAAATAGGCTGATCACATAATAGATCTGTGCGACATATTAATTTCAAAGCTAACCAGTCTCTCTATTTTTTCTGATTGAAAATCTTCGAATCATATAAAATGCATACAGATAATTTACTTGATCAGCTTACGCCAGAACTAATACCATTTATTCTAAAGAATTTACTGATACAGAATCTTAAAAAATGTTGCAGTATAAATAATATATGGAAAGATAAGGCGCTTCGAGAAATTTGCAAAAGATTAATAATGGATTGTATATTCATTTGTGCTAATGTAACTGTCAAAGCACTGATTGACCTTAAATCCCGCTTAAATAGTATCAGTAAAGTGCTTGCTAGAAAAATTGATTTATATATTTCTAGAGAATATGGGTCAAGATATCCTGCAGTAAGAGACCTTGGCATTGGCGCAATAAATGCTGGCAAGAAAGTGATGAGGAGGGGTTGGATTGATAGAGAAGAAGTTTCTTTCACTTTGCCAAATATCTTTGATGAGATAGTACCTTGTATGCGCGAAATAGATACAGCAAGTTTTGTAGTTGTTGATAAGCCTGAATACGATTTGGTTTTAGGAAGTGTATGGCTAATGCATACAGGATATGCTGTTGACAGACATCAAAATCCACCATGGTACATTAATAAATCTAAAGAGATCGAAGAATAAGAAAGGGAAAAAAGACAATATCGCTGTAGAAAAAATCTTTGGGAATTACCTCTTTCATTGCATACATTTTACGAGCTATTATTCCCTGATTTCACTGCAACGGATTCAGATGGAGAAATCATAATAACCAAATTTTTCAAACATCATAAAGTTATGAGAAATCTTGATCTAAGTGAATATTATGATTCAGAATACACTGAAACGGAGTCATCTAGCTCTGAGACTGATTCTTCTGATCCTGAAATTGGTTCAGAGGATGATGTGCCTCGTCCAATAATCTATGGTCAAGCTTTTAATTCTGATCCTATTTCCGCACTAAATGAAATTTTTGGTCAGATAGATATTAACAATTTGGATTTTAACGCAGAGTGCTCTACCGATCTAACTAGTCCGGAGCGGTGATCACCAGCTCGGAAGAATTTGCTGAGCCATAGATTTCTGTGCAATGATGTAATGGCCGATCACACGGTCAGTCTGTGAAACATTATTTTTCGCATATATCGAAAGTTATGTATGCTAACTAGTACCTCTATTTTTTCCCGAACAAACATGAGAAAAATGTGAAAGGAGGTCTAGTTGGAACACAGGACCTACCGTAAAAGTAAATAGTGCCGGTAAAAGCATATGTTATGAAAGGCTAGCGGAGTCACAATTCCGAGATTGCCAGGCGTAAAACCAACTGTGTCTTTCCGGTAGATCTACATGTGAAAAGGTATGAGGATTCTGTTTACATGTGCTTTCATAGAACTCTTGGCATCATACGACAATGCTAATCACTATTCTTATCTCCTTATCTTTTTCCCAGCAAGATATAAAGCATGTAGGAGTATGTGGAAGTTCAGCCAACTTTCCGCAAAAAAAATAAGGTATGTATATGCCAGAAGTTGTGTATGTATGAGAGCGAGTTTTTTCTCACCATGGGTCTTGTATTTAGGAAAGCAAGATGTCTGGTACTATTATTACTCTCAATTGTCTTCTTTTACCTGAGAAGCAAACTCGAAGATCAGAATTATCAGAAGGAAGTGTTACTACACTTAAAATCTCTACTGACGAAACAGTTGATCAGTTAAGGATTATTATTAGAGAAAGGTGGCCATCCTTATTTGAAAAGATTCTTCCTGCCGAATTTTTACTCTGGAAGATCGATGATACCAGGGGAGATACAACAATTGAAAGCCAAATTGAAGAATTTACTCGTGTACTTCTGTGTATATGGATTTTGAGTTATTCCATAAATTTTGCGAATTTTAACTTTATATTTAATTGAATATTCTTTAGCCTATTTATAATAAATTATAAATTATAAATTATAATAAGAATAAAATCACATAATTATTCTTGTATTGAATAATGAAAATTGGGGCGTCAAAATGAAACAGGAATGCCTCCACATGAGTTGATTTCTATCTATTTCCCCCAACAACCCCCTAATGATAGAATTAATATTTATGTATTTATTTAAAACATCATGTAGCGATATAGTCGTGCATAGCGCCCCTTCGGCCAATTTTATGTATTGTAGCCAGGTTCCGGCAACGTTTTTTATTTCATAAATAAAGTATTATTTTATCGAACGTATATGAGAAACGGGTCACGTGTAATGATGCGGTCCAGGACTATAAATCTAACATTTTATATAAAAACGTCAGGTGATAAGTGAGAAGTCTTCACAGTTGGTGGGGCGCAGTGATTAGGCGATCGTTACACCCATGATGCAATTGCTAATCACACGACAGGTCTCTTGTGCGACAGGAGAATTTCTCACATAATACAGGGCTTTGGTATTTTTTCACAAATAAAATTCTTTTTTATTCTTGTCCGCACATACGCTAATTTCCACCAATAACATTTCACAAAAAATACTATAAAATCCGTTATGTCTATCACGTTACTCTGTCTCGTCAAAGGAAATACTCTAGCGAACGCTTTCCCTGTCCATATAGAAGGGAGTACTCTTGTTGGTGACCTCAAAAAAGTTATTAAGGCGGAAAAGGCTCCTGAGTTCGACAATTTTCCTGCAGACAAGCTCAGGCTATGGAAGGTGACAATCCCTGACGATCAGGACGATCCCTTAAGCAATCTCTCACTCCAAGACGAACCTGAACTCCTTGCAACAAGAGAAATTGGAGACTACTGGACTGAGAAACCGCCTAAGAGGAATATTCATGTCATAGTCGAACCACCAGAGTCCACCGCCACTTCGAGCCGAGAGCAGGAATTACTCGACCAAGTCACTTCGTTGCAGGCATTACTCAACAAGTCCACACATGGTATGTATAAAATAGTTGGAAGAGAGACTTCGTGAGAATTTTCTAACTGACCGTTACATTGTAGACTTTGACGTCGTCGTCCACCCAAAATGGAAACCAAATAAGTGGACCGCAAATATCGAACATGTGACTCTCGAAGGCCTCAAGGAATATATACGCAAGATGTATCATCCACCAGCACTTGAAAATGATGGGGCGGAACTCAACTTAATGAATGATGGAGAGAAATATTTCCCTCATAATGATCAAGACCTTCGTGAGATGCTCTGCATTTTCATATCAAAGAACAATCTCAAGTTTACCGTATTCATAGAAACACCCTCAAAAGCTTTCTCAGATTGGACTTTCCCAAAAGTGTGCCAGCTTTACGAACTCTGTGAATCAGAGGATCCTTCATTATCTGTCTTCCCGCCTTTCACTTGCGGGATCAAAGATCTGGAAGATGATTCTTTCCGGCGATACTTAAACATCTTATAGCCGAACTAAATGCCTGTCTCAAGTCCATTCCAATCAGCGGAAATGAAGCATCAAAATCACAATACGTATGTTCTTACCTTGTTGCCGGAGCGAATCTATACGAAGGGAAGTTCGAGCTTCGACCAGAAAAAAATATCACAGGGCCTAATGGGCACGGACCAGTTGATTTCGCAATAGATTTACTCCAAACCACAAAAACTGTTGGCGTGACAGAAGTAAAGGATGAAGATATTTTTAAGGGTATTGCCCAGAATGCTGTACAACTTGAATCTGCTTTATCGAACCGTAGACGTAAAGCAAGTGAGATGGAAGAAGGAGATGTGTTTACAGGAAAGACTTTTGGAATTATCACAGATGCGAAAGAGTGGTATTTTATGGAATGTTCGTATATCGAGGGGAAGCCTTCGTTCAAGCTATCGGAACCAGTGACTGTTATGTACAAAGATGAAGATTTGCAAGATAAGGTCGAAAAAGTCCTCGGACATATTGCTTGGTTGTTGGAGGAGGCACAGAAGCCGGATTCTGATTCTCAAAGTGAAGAAAGGGTAATAAAAAAGCATAGGTCATCGAGCAATCTTACAGATAGTGTAGTTAAGTCTTAGTATAGACATCATGTATCACAGGCTATGTCCCGAACATTTGTATTTATTTTTCGCATGTAATAAAAAATTTTTCTTGTCAAATTTCGCTGACGGGCTGTGAGGAAAAATACATGATATTTTTTTATTTTAAATATGAAAGTGAGCATGAATAATAAAGAAATGCCTTGTAATTGGTTATTAGTTGGAGAGACCCGTTTCTGTAAAAATTCGACACGAGAGCAATATTGTGCCTCCCATGCATTCAAAATACGAAAGGGTGTAATAATCCCACAACCATGTAAAGGATATGGTTGGGGCACTAAATCAAGCGTTCGGCTCTGTGTCCCATGTGGTCAAGGTAAGAAAAGAGCATATATATACTATAAACGGAAGTATGCGGAAGGAAATCGGCTTAGATCAAGCTAAAGATGTTTGGAATTAATTTGCTAAAGAAGTAATTAAACATATCCATTTCATAAGTACTAATCAACTATTATCAGTTTCATAAATGTTAATTTCGAGAATTAGTATTCAAGAATCGGTCACTCCTAACGAAGTACTCAACCTTCTAACGGGGCGTTAGATCAAAACTAATGGTAAGCTATTCCAGAAGCTGGTCCACGAAGGTTACAGATGCGCTAATAGACTTTCAGATTATTTAGAAGATATTGGAACTATATCTGTTGGTGAATTCAAATTAGATCCTTTAGCTGACTTTTACCACCCAGCCTTAATTCCGCCCTTATCTACCTTAGCAGAAAGAGCAGATATTCACAAAAAATTCATTATTAGTGTGGAATCCGTCATCATGGGAGGAGTGAGTTTATTTACCCTCGAAAAAAATAAATGTTCCTCACTTCAGAATTTAATACAAAAGAATTATTCTAGTAATAACTTGTCTGTATTAATAGAAATAACTTAGGAGCGTGAAGAGACGAAAGCTTGGAGGGATGACTTACTTGTGAAATTTTTTCATCACCCAAATTTAGCTTCTGCGAAGTATAGACCAGGTGCCTTATATGATGCGTTTTCTAGAACGAATGTTTTTGGACCAGAGCATCTCTTAGCTCTAGCACAAACATTTTACTAAATATTACTAGAACATTTTGATTTTAGATCATTCATAGCCTTGAAATGAGGGTTCCATGACTATATATTTTTTTGCGCTTATTCTATCTACCTGCAAATTTCAAATCGATGTAAATCCTTTTTTTTCTTATAAATAAATTATTCTTTTGCCAAGAAAAAAACTTTGTGAACTAAGTTCACAAAGTGGAATCACGTGAATTTTTTATTTTGAATGCAAATATACAGTGTATAAAATTATTTTGAAAATAACATCTGAGATTGATTTGCTTAGGCAAGAAAATGCCAGACTTATGACTGAGAATACTGAGTTTAAGGCTAAGTATGAAGAGGCCAAGAATGAGATTACAAAGCTAAGGACTGAGCTCAGGAATAGAATCGAGGAATTAGAAAAAGCTAGAATAGACACTGCCATCGAGAATACTAGACATGATGTTGAAAATGTCAGGCATGATGCTGAGAATGTTGAGCTTAAGGCTAGAGTTGCAAAGTTGGAAGAAGATTCTAGGCATCCACGAAAGGATTCCTCTCCCGAAAAACCTGCTGACATACCAGACTCCATAGTAGCAAATGAAACAGTACCTGCCAATTCAAAGTCATCAGAGGAAAAGACCATGGACTCTTTCCTGGATGAGGTGAATAAGAAAAGAGTTAGTGATGAAATTAAGCAGAGAAAGCGGGAGGATAAGCTTGCGAAAGTGGAAACCATTTTCCCTGAAAAGGATAAGCAGGTATCAGTTGACAAAAGGGCACTTTGTAAGGAAAATCAGAAAAAACAAAGGGAAAAATTCATTCAGGAAGTGTCTGAGGGGGTGGTCACTAAAGTAACCTCAGATGATTCGATACCTTCAGTATCTTTCCAAAGAGAATCAGATTTAAGCACCAATTGTTCCAATATTATAGATGAGCCAGGCTCAAATTTTTTGGATATTTGCTTAGAGAAAACAATACGAAGCTGTAATCCCTTAACAGTAGAAATGGGAACGCCAACCTTTTCTTTTCTGTATGAAAAACTTTGTGATGCCATAATCCTTGCTGATCGTGTGATCCAAGAAGCTATCTTTTGTTACTGTCAATTTGGGAAAGCTCTTATCCAGAGGCGAGGTGAAATCGCATCTGAAAAACAAGTTGAACTGGAGTCTAATACAGTCAGTAGAATTCTAAATATAGAAGTTAAAACTCAGCTCCCTGCAGGTACTTCTGATACACTTTTATGAAAAAGAATCGAGCAGGCCAAGAAGCTCTATACACTTTTTAATGCAATAGGTATAGATAAAATAAATCAAATTCATTCCTTCTCCGCTGATTCTATCTCAAAAATGATGTATGAAGACATCCAGTATATTATAAACAACATGCCCTTTGATTATAACATTCATATAGAGACACAACTTTGTGAACCGAGTTCACAAAGTGATAAGAAAAATTCTGACTTATCACATATCACCACTTCAGATGCACCTACTGATTCTCAGGTTCTCAATGAATCTGCTCTGAAAAAATTTGATACCAAGGTAGAGGTGGTACTGCCTATTTCTCAACACAATAGTCTGACTTATGACCACTCCTATTTTCGCAACAAGATATTGGACCAATATCCTATTTTATATAGAGAATTTAGTAGCGAAAATTTTGATTATTATGGAATTACCGATAAAACATCATGCCCATTATGCGAATTAGGCCATGATGATGATAAAAGCATAGAAGGTAGATATAAAGCTGGATCCTATTTTATTAAATGTGAACAGCGCGAAATTGAGATAGTTGCATAGTCTCATTACTTTGGATAACTCTTTGGGGTGATAATCTATCTGGGAATTTTAATCTTTTTTTTGAATGAATAGGTCTATATGAGAAAAAAGGGATTTAAATTGACTTGCAATCATATAAAATTAAGATATGTTCAAGACTGATAAAATACTAACCTCTGAATATCTGGATTGGCATGCCAAATTAAGTGGATTACCAAGCGTTTTGACGGATAAGATTCGGTCCAGCTTATACAAAAAATATAAAAAAGAAACTGGGCATGAGCCATGGCAATTATCAGAAGTACATGTATCGGAAGTCATAAATTCGAAGTCAGAAAATAAAGTATCCAGTTTATCTTTTTCTGAGCAATGTGAAGAAAAAGGGCCTATCATCTTCGAAGCCAAACCTGATCCAGAATTAATTATCAAATCCGTCTTAGAGCACTTCCCATACTTGAAATTCCGAAATAGTTTTAGAGGGATTGATAATTATAATTTTGCATCACCTCAGCCGTGGAGCTCACCATGTCCTATTTGCGATGGAAAACATGGGAATTATGGATTACATGGCGAATAGTATAAAAATAGAACAGAATATTGTCTTAGCTGTAACTCTTCAAGCAATAAATCCAAGTTCACGATTGTGGCTTAGACCAGTGTTTACTGCGCCAGGATTATTTTCATTCTTATGTAATACTGTAAATCTTTATTTTTTAACTCGTGTGACTTTATGACCGCTCATCAAATAAATTGTAGCAGTTGAATTTCAGGCTGCCTTCTATCACACTACGCTTTTATTTTTCCCATGCTTATCAAGTACACCACACTTCTCAGGGGGGTTCAAGAGTTCATTCCCCACAGTTTTCAGCCCCCACAGGCCAAGCTACATACATGGCCATCACTTATACATAACCATTATGCACTGCAGGCTCGCCACACCCATAACTACTCAGATGCCAAGGATGCCCTGAAAACTAGAGTAAGAAACGTAAAAGAGAACATAAAAGAGGACGTAAAAATGGATTTGGTGCTGTGCTTTTTTGTCCTTGTGATCAATATGTTCTTTTTCAGCCTGCAGACAGTGTGTTCTGACTTACACCTTAACAATTCTAGTCTGCTTGGAAAACTGTAAAGTGGATCGGCACTGGGTTTTTCTTAGTATTATTCGACCTCAGTTTCGCCAGCTGGTACAATAGCCAGAATGAGAAGAATCTTATTCATGCCTTTGAACACGGTTCCTGTCCAGAACTTGATGTTAAACAAGATCAGCTGATTAACCGTGAGGATATTATCAAAAAACTGAGACGAATTCTCGAGCCGATCTCTGACCATAGCTCTTATCACGTTGTTGTTGGGAACAACGGAACTGGAAAGACTACAGTGGTCCGGCAGTGTGCTAGGGATGTTGGAAAAGGGGTCATTTATGTTGATGTCCCCCCTGTATTGGATAACTTCATTAATAATTTTGCAAAGGCTATTAGATTCAAGGAGTATGTGTCCATCACTGAATTATTGAAGCGGAAAATTCTAGGCAATGGCGAGCCTGGTAAGGTTATTGTAAAGAAGAAGTACTGGTGTTTGCTCTGCACTCACTTTTTGTTTTATAGCTGAACAGTCCAGATTCTCTCGTGTCTTGGATGTTTTCGAAAGAGGAGCTAGAAAATACAAGGCAAAAAATAGCAAACCTCCAGTTTTGATCCTTGACAATATAAGTAAGCTGGGCCAGAAAAATGTGAACATGTTGGAGGATTTGCAGGACATCGCAAAACTCTATGCTGACCAGAGCAGTTGCGTCATTGTATTTGTCAGTAGCGAGGGAATAGTGCCACGCATGATGATGCGTAAGTATTGTATGATATAATTTTCCTATATCTCGTTCCTTGCTGATGGCTTCTTTGCTCTACTCTAGAACGATCATCATGGTCACGTGCTGATCAAAAACCTATTGTCATCAGAGACCTAACTAACGAAGAGGCATTCACTTACCTCCATAGCAAACTTGGTATTGAGGAAAAGGTTGCCAATCAACTCATCCAACTCTTAGGTGGCCGAATTCGTAATCTCAAGACATATGGTGATATGATAAATATAGGCGAGACATTCAAAGGTG
The DNA here is from genome assembly GCA_021464525.1 of Rhizophagus sp. LPA8_4_AMF. Classification (NCBI taxonomy): domain Eukaryota; kingdom Fungi; phylum Glomeromycota; class Glomeromycetes; order Glomerales; family Glomeraceae; genus Rhizophagus; species Rhizophagus sp. LPA8_4_AMF. Next base: position 3,220 of record JADRCO010001916.1, on the reverse strand, counting down.
AGAGAGCATTTACTATCTGGACAATGATGAACCGTTGTGTGAACGTTCTCATCACACTTTATATTTTGCTTTTAGAGGTTCGTAAAATTGTGTTCAGAACCGTCAATTATAACTTCCACCAGGCTCGAATGATGGGAGGAGAAAGAAATCATGTCATTAGCAAGCGCATCATCCAGGAATTGGCAAAAAATAAAAAAATCGATTTTGATGCATTTATCAAGCTCGTTAACAATGAACAAATAGCTGATGAACTGCTACAGACCAATGTTTTCTCATATGATCTGGAAAGTAGACTCGTCACCTTCCAGTCTTGTGCAATGGAAGTTTTTGTGAGAGAGAGTCCAGAATTTTCGTTAAAAGGAGTTAGCTAGGAGTCAAAAGGAGTTTTCACTTATATCAAATAAAGTTCACCTGAACTGGGACCTCCAGTAGCTAGAAAATATTTATTCACAATCATGTAATAACGTACAGTATATTCACATTTTATATATATCAGTTGCCACTTTCGGCAATGATTTATTTCGTTAAATAAAATATTGTATATTGCTATTCATTTTTTTACATGTACGTAATGATAAAATCTAATTTGTGATACAAAATAAATGGGTCATACGGTGACAGAATTTTTTTTTTAGCTATAATTATACATCATGCTGGGTATCATACCCAGAAATCAGGATTATTTTGAGAAGTGGTACATGGAAGCATAGATGCAAGATGTGAAGGTTTTATGATGAGCCACATGCATATACCAGATAAATGGATTATGCAAATGAATTTCTCACATTCACACTTATTTGAAGTGATAGTTAAAAAGGAGGTTAGGGTGGCGATTCCTGAGACAAAATGCTCTGATAAAGCTTTGCAGAAAAGGACAGAGAGATCTGAAAAGGTTTACAAGCTTTTTAATAGCATTGGTAAAGAAAAAATAGTCTGGATTAGAACTATCCCACCATCATTCATCTTAAATCTAACTGAAGATGAAATCAAATATGTAATGGCTGAAATCTTAACACATAAGATTTGACGAGATCAGACAAGCTTGTCCAGTCTCGGCCATCATTTTTAGGAGATTATGGTAACTTTTGAAGACTTTAGCTAAGACGATATAATAAAGTTCTGCCCACAATTCGGGCTTATATTTTTATTTGCTTTGCGAATGTGTATGAGTATGTGAAATGCATTTGGAATATGTAATAAATAATTTCATAAAATATGTGAAATACTGCGCTATAAATTATCACTTGACATATAATACTGTATTACGTCACATGATTCATCCTTCTGCACAGTTTTGACGAGCTCGGACAAGTTTATCCAGACTCTACCATCAGAAAAATAAGCTAGTCATATGCACAGCTTTTTCGGGAGATAAATTTCACCTAATACCCACAAGTTTCAGAAGATAAATTTAACCGGATGTTGATCCTGGTTCTGCTCAATTTTGACGAGCTCGAACAAGTTTGTTCAGACTCTACTATCAGAAAAAATAATATTTTTTGCACATGCATTTTATTCATAATCATTTTTCCGAATTCCATTAGATCAAAGGCTATCCGGCTAAAGAATAAATCCGAAATCTGATTGGCCGATCATCTCATGATTTGAGTTGCGGGAAGGTTGCGAGGAAGTGCCAGGAACTGTCTGGAAGTCAGGGTGATACAAATTTTTATGTTATACCATACATCATTCAAAGCGCTTCTGGCTAATCCCTATTAATCACAAATCACATGTAAATATAAAATTAGCTTAGCCTGAGAGATGATCCTATATAAATCCCAATCAGATAAAAATGAATTTTGATATAGTAGTATGTAGTCTCATTAAATCAGCTACAAATCCCCTCTTGATCTATCGATCTGCAGGGTGGTAACGTGAATAGTTTAGCGAATAAGTTCAGAAAAAAAGAAACCAATATTATATATCACCCGAAAATCTGTGATTTGAGGGGCTCAGTAAATCTGTATAAATTTGAATCGTGATATTTATTAGAGTATAATATTGCTAAATCAGCTAAAATCGCTAAAATAACTTAAATCATTATAATCTGTTATAATCTGTTATAATCTAGCAAAACGCTAATATGGATTTAGATAGTAGAAGCCATTCTAAGCTTCTTTCACTTAGACTTAGTGATGTAAACTTTGAAGAATATCAAAGAATATTTGAAGTATTAGGCTCTTTAGTAGAAAGACGAGATCATGAAACACCAGAAATATGGTGCTTTCATATTCGTGATCCATTTAGGAAAATACTAGAAGAGAACCCAAGATTCCTTTCTAAGAATGGATATATTATAATGTATGGAAACTTATATGAATCTTATGGTAGAATATTCGGTTTGCCATCAAATTATATATATTGTAGTGTATGCGACTCCTTAGTTTTCATACCTGAAAATGGTCATAGTGGTTATGGAAGAATCTATCAAGATAACCACTTGAAGAGATGTATTTCTGGAAATAGTATTTCGAATGAACATACAAGAAGAAAAGATATTCTCCAATCTATTGATAGAAGGGAATTTGAAATTTGGCAATACAAACAATACATATTACGTGAAGAGGCTAAAATAAATCGTCTTCGCCTAGAGCTTTTCTCTCAATCTACTCCACACTCAGAAAAGGATAAATTGGCATTGGTATCATATGATTATGATTCAAATTTTACGGCTAGCTATAAAAATTATGCACAATCTAAAGTAACTGTAGCAAAAAATACTATGCCAAGTGCTCCAAACTTCGAGCCAGCTTGTATTACACCTACCAGGCAAGAAGTGATTTCACCAACTTCTTATCAATCATCGAATTGCAAAAGTGATACAGGCGAAATATTTATCTCGTCTCTGTATGCAAAACAGCCAAAAGGCACTGCGTTGAGATTAAGGGATGGAACAGTAATCACATTCGTTTAACTGACTTATTCTGAGAAATATATTAATTATAAACTATTGCTTTCAATCAAAGATTAATATCATTTAGCCAAAAATGCAATGTATATATTCTTTATTTTTTTGCGCTATATAATCTGCATGATCGTCTAGTATAATTGTGAAATGTATCACCTGCCAGATAAATAATATGATTTACCTATTCTGGGTTAGATCCTCTAATATATAACTATTTTAGTGAAGTATTTCAGGAAGATCTATGAAGCAGTCTTAGGGATTCTTGATTGCAAAACAATATAACTATAAGTTTGAGAATTTCTATGCAGTAGT